>OZ024743.1:120170786-120348286 GCA_964016885.1 Eledone cirrhosa
TGCTGGGGATCTTTCGCGGTTCAACAGCTAACAACCAGTTTCTCTGAATTTAAACACTTATAACATTCCATTACCGGCAGCAGTTTTCCCTTATTCCTGTGATTATACAATAAAACCAACAAAAATATCAAGTATAACACCAACAGCAACTACAGCAGCAGTAGTAACATGAATATATTCACATTATTCGGTCGTGTTTTTTTTTTGTTTTTTGTTTTGGTTTTTTGGTTTTGTTTTTGTTTTTGTTGTTTTTTTTCCTAATTTTAAAAAGTTTCGGTGTGAGTGATGTGTGTGTTAATGTATGCCGGTGTGTATGCGTGCTTGTGAAGTTATTATTATTTTTTTTTGTTCATTTTATTTTGTTTTATTTTTTAATTTTCTCTTATTTTTCTTCGTTTCCTTCCAGTTTGAAAAGATTTACAAATTATTCATGCTCTCCTACCATTTTTCACTATTAAAATCTCCACGATATTAAATGTCTTAAAAAATATTTTAAGAAATTTTTTTACTTTAATTTTTTTTATGAATTTTAGCAGCAATATCAGATATTAACACTGAATTTTGTTATGGTTTTACTGTTGTTATTTATAGATGTTTATTTTTTGTTGTTGATGTTGTTGTGGGGAGTGAGCATGTAAATGTGTTTTTGTTTTTAATTTTTATGCTTAAAATCAGCTTTATTTTCAATATCGTGCAGAATTTTTCGTTCATTATTCCAAATAAGGTTATTTAAATCTTTGTGTATGTTTTTTCCTTCTGATGCTGTTATTTTTCTTTGTATCTTTTTTTTTTAAATTTTCGCCAATTGCCGCCTGTACAGCCAATTTTGAAATGGTCGAGATTCTATATAATATTAGCTGCTGTGCTACTAACTAACATTAACATCATACCGCTACACCACTTCCGCCAGCACCACGCTTCATCAAAACCACTTCCATCATTATCATAACTTTCAACACAGCCAACGTCAACACTATCACCACCAGCAGTACCACTACCACCACACTTCCATCATCATCAGGATGTTCAATACAACCAGCATCAACACCACCACTACAACAACAACTTCGATAACAACAAACCAACCGTCAGAAAACCGTATATCTTTCCATTTCAATTTAGTTATATTGAAGTGACGGCAGACACAGCAAATAACTTACAACACAAACACATACACAAATACACAAATACACACATATACAAACACATATACAAACACATACTCATTCACTCACTCACTCACGTACTCAAACACATACGCACGCTCTATTGTCAGTCGATCTTGGCGGTGGAATAACTTCTTCATCTTAAGTTTTTTCTTAACGAGCAAATAGATTGGAAGGGATCTAATTCATACAACACCGCACTTTCAGCACCACCAGCGCAAATCAATGTTTTCAATGCTGGGGCCTCTTTGGCCTGCTTAAAACAATAGCCAAATCTTCCTTAAATCAAACATATCCTTTCGATCTTAAAAAAGTAAAAGAATATTGGCTAATTTAGTCCTAAATACCTCTAACAATGTGGGATTGTCACGACTGGAATTCGTTTCTACATTGGTCTGTACTTTCAGGATTGATCTAAATCAATATTTTGCTCATGAAGCGGCATTGATCTAGCAGAATACGAAGCACCAGATTGCAGAACTGCCAACCCTTAAAAACCCAAACGGGAAGTACCATGAAAAAAGTGCCCCCAAACGGAGAGAAATGAGGCAAAATGGGGAGATTTTACATAATGAAAGCTATTCCCATTTTCACAAGCGAAGACATCGCTCACCTACCCCAAAGAGGGTGGGAGATCTCCCTGTTGGACGAAGAGAGTTGATAGATCTAAGATGGATGCCTTATAGCAATCAACAACTTCTTTATATTTTAAGATTTAATTAATAATTGTCCCATTGAGATCGATAAGATAAATATCTAGTAATATACTGTAGACGATCCAATCAGACAGGCATTCTCTTCTCAAGAAAACACTAGTTTATTTTTAGTTAAAGAAATCAAATAATCATTTTAAAAGAAACGGTATAAAAGTCAAGGATGATATTTCACTATATATATATATATATATGTGTGTGTGTGTGTGTCTTGAAATTTAGTCCGCGCTTGCTTCTTTTCCATTCACTGAATTATTTTTGTTTGAGATCCCTGTGTCCGCCTATCGCCTGAGATCTTAACAGAGAATTGACTCCCTGATGAAGAAAGAAATTCTCCATAGCTTTGAACACTATGTATATCCCCTTTCAGAAACTAATTAGTTGGAGTGAAACTTAAGTAAGTAAGTTAATTATTATAATTTTCTTATTTTACGTCTTTCATATATATATATATATATATATATATATATATATATATATATATATATATATATATATATATAGGTATATCCCGGGTTCAATCGGGGATAACCACAGTAAGTAAGGTACTCAATACATAGCAGAGTAAAAGTAATTTAATATAGAAATGGCTTCTACAGGACTAAAAATTTTCATTCGGAGGAAATCATCTAGTCCTGTAGAAGCCATTTCTATATTAAATTATATATATATATATGTGTGTGTGTCGTATGGATGCTAGGATGCGTCCATAGGCAGTATGCTGGTTGAGCCCTCTATGCTCCTTCGGAGCAGAGTATGATAAAATGGAGAACGAAGAATCAGTGATGCATCGGAACGCAATTTATTACGTATTACAATTGTTTCTCCGGCGAACAGCTGGAGGTGCAGTCTGTTTGTGGATCGAACCTGACTCTGGATTCGCAAGTTCCTCAGATACGTCTAGCGATTTCGAAGCAAATTCTCTTTCTGCTGGGCTCCGACTCATATATATATAGGAAAATGTTCAAGACCCCGACGGTAGAGCTCAAGCTGTTTCGACGGCTATTTCTGTACGTCCAGAAATAGCCGTCGAAACGGCTTGAGCTCTGCTGTCGGGGTCTTGAACATTTTCCTATTGCCCACTCTACTACCCTAAGTATTGAGTACTCTGGTGCGTTATGGTCCTCCTGGTTCCTTACCATACTTCCTTAGTTATATATATATATATATATATATATATATATATATATATATATATATATATATATATATATATATATATATATCAAATGAAACAATGGAGTTAAGGACTTGCGTTTAGCCCTGCAATTTAATGAGCTCAAGGAAAAAATTACCAGGCTCTTCAAAATGCAATATGGAGAGGAGAATACACGAAAGAGTTTATTATCAATTACAGGGGGTATAAGGCTGCTAGAGTGAAAAACATAAAAGTACGAAAGGTATGGGAAATACATTATAATTAAAGAGATAAATTAAAATGCATAACCCACCTTTATAACTATACCTCACTATATATATATATATATATATATATATATATATATATATATATATATATATATAGTAATAATAATAAATGTGAAGACTAAAATCCAAAGAGGGCTCGATAGAGCAAATATTTATTAAAATAACAGATTAAAGTTTAAGCACAGAATCGCTGCTTTCACACTGACGATCCCGTTAAGGGTGAAACCAGCGATTCTTTGCTTAAACTTTAATCTGTTATATATATATAGTAAAAAGTATGACCCCGACGGCAGAGCTCAAGCCGTTTCGACGGCTATTTCCTCGAAACGACTTGAGCTCTGCCGTCGGGGTCATACTTTTTCTTATTTCCCACTCTACTACCCTAAGTATTGAGTACTCTGGTGCGTTATGGTCCATCTGGTTCCTTACCACAATTCCTTTGTTATATATATATATATATATATATTGAGTATGTGTTGGTTGTTTACCGACACCTCAGTATGCAGATTGGAGCACTCGACGAAGTACGCAGGCTGGTTTGTTTACTCCGGAGTAATGTAAAATAAGTAAGTCAAACATGTTTGACTTACTTATTTAATATATATATATATATATATATATATATATATATATATATATATATATATATATATATATATATATATATATAGTAAAAAACAACAACACAGGAGTACAAGATGCGTGTGTGTTTGTGAGTGTATGTGTGAGTGCTTGGGTGTGCGTGCGTGTACGTGTACATATATATAAATATATGAAATTGTTTTCTTTTTGGTATTCCTTGCTGTTGTTATATACTGTAGCTGGCATACACCTGGTCTATATATTGCTCACGGTGTTTCCATGAATATCTAAATGAATTCACTCTGATAGAGGGAATTAATTCATTTCTCGCATCATTAAGTGTATAGGGTCTGCCTCAGATAATTCAAATTGTGTTGCCAAGATGCAGCTACAACTTCGATGGAAAACATGAAATGAAATTATATATATATATGTGTGTGTGTGTGTGTGTGATAAAGTTATATCTGTAAATATACAGAATAGAAGTCACTGCGTAAATGTGTATTGACGTTTACAGATTTTTGTTATGTACACATGTAAACATACCAAATACGAATTTCCGTCTAAATTGAAAAGCATCTTTAATGAAAAGTATCTTTAACAGGTTTTCAAACCAAGTAGGGCTTTTTTCTCTAGCTCTATATCTGAATATATACAAATCTAACTTTATCATATAACTCGGTTGCTTAGCGCGCAAATCAATGATATTTATAAATACAAACGCCGTGTATAATTTTAATCAGTTATTCCGATGATTTGATTGGGCATACATTGTATTTAAAATTGAGTGACACAATTTCAAGTGATTAGCAATTTTTAGACACCCTAATCAATGAAACAATTTTTAATATTGTAAATAAAACCCTTTTTGTACTGTTGACCATGTTATTCTTCACTCTTTCACTATATACGTTTTTTGAAATATCCACTTCTGCGTTTACAGATTGACTTTGTTAGTTTCAGAAGATCCCGTTAAGGGTGAAAGCAGCGATTCTTTGCTTAAACTTTAATCTGTTATTTTAATAAATATATATATATATATATATATATATATATATATATATATATATATATATATATATATATATATATATATATATATATAACCAAAAGTTTAACAAAGTTCGTTGATTAATCAATGAATAAAGTTTTACAATAGATTAGAAGCATGTAAATGTACGGTTAAAGCAAATAACATTACCTACAACTACATAGGTGCAACTTCATCGAGCTTTAAACTGAGATTTTCCAATCATAAACATTCTTTTTCTAATCTGGATAAGAAATTTTTCTACTTCTTTATCACAACTAATATGGTCTTTAAAAAAGAAAAATTTAAAATACTCAATATTTTGGTCCAAGCTTCGCAACTGCCAAGTCTACCAAAATTGTTCTATTTATCCTAACTGCAATCTTTGCAATACCGAGACTCTATTAATAATTGCTAATTATGGTAATTTAATTAACAAAAAAAGTGAATTATTCTCAAACTGCCTGCACAAATCTTCATCTACATTTCAAGCATCATATAAAATTAGGAAAAAACATTGAATAAGTGTGAAATGATTTTGACTCTTATTAATAATTCCGAGTGTGAAATGATATTGACTCTGAATAATTATTCTTGCAATGCTTTTATTATTATTGCTATTATTAATATTGGATATAAGGTTTCTACCTAACCATAGAAATTGTTTACTTGCTCTCTTATAGAATATGTTAATCTCTAGATTGTTTAAATACACTTAGTTTTGATTTTGCATTTTTTAAACCTTCTATCTTATAAATTTGATACCTGTAATGTCTTCAGACTCGTAAACCGTTTTATTACTTTAAATATTTGTTTACGTCGTACGAAGATATTGTTTACATTTATCATATAAAAGTTTCGTTTTATCTAAATTGATTAATAATCTGTACTTAACTTGATGTATAATTTTGAATACAGTAAAATCTAGTGAAATCAAAATTATAACACTCTTAAGTGTAATTATAACTAATAATTAATTGGATTGGCAGTATCGGTAGAGGGTCAGACGCCATGCTTTCCAGCATAGTTACGTCCCTTTACGATCTGAGTTCAAATCCCGCCGAGGTTGACTTTGCCTTTCATCCTTACGGGGTCGATAAAATAAAGTACCAGTAATGCACTGGGTATTTGCTGGCCTTGTGCCTAAAGTAGAAACAATTATATATAATTGACAAATATCGATTTAAATCTTATAGTTTATATAAAAACTATACAAATGCTTATATCTAAATAAATCTGGTTTAATAATATATTTATTACATTTATAAGCTTTATGGTTAGTTAGTAACATTTTTAATTTTGATCTTTCTAACTAAATTATTGACTATATTTAATAATTTAAATATACTCTTGATTACCCTTGGAATTATGTTAAATTATCTTTTTCATTATCTTTTTCACTATATATTTGTTTTAATTTTGATATAATACAATAATATAGGTTCTTCCAAATATTATAATCTAAAAATTTCAAGTTATTTAATTAATAGATTAGTTCTAATTAACTTAATATTTGAAAGAAAACGGTCACGCATCATATACCTTGATTCTCCTTCTCCTTATGTAATTATATGTTACCACACATATCTCCCTTTCTTTGTTTTTACTATCATCTCTCTTTCCTTTTCTTTCTCTCCTCTAGTTAACTCTCTCGCTCTCTCTCTCTTACTCCTTCTATAATACGGAGGTTTACATATTTTATTATTTAAATTTTTAACAGTTATGTAGTTATATGTTTATATTTCTTACTTGCCTTTATATATACTTATTATATTTATTATTATATATTTTGTATACACCTTTTCCTACGTACCCTCTCTATTATATGTAGTTTTTCATGTTACAACTTATGGTATATAAATATTGAGTTTTGTCATAACTAATCACTGCCAAGACTGGAATTGAACCATCAGCACAGTTGAGGTATGTCAGAGATCAATTTATTTTATCTGATGAGGACGTACTGATGAAATAGCTCAGTACCTCTGAAATATGTATAATAAAATATATTTGATCACATGAATGTCTATATTTATTAATATTTTGAAGTAATATATATATATATATATATATATATATATATATATATATATATATATATATATATAAACACACACACACACACACACAGATGTGTGTGTGTGTGTATATGTATATATATATATATATATATGTATATGTATATATATAAAACAAAGAGGGTGTGGTAAGATAACAGGTGGACCATAAGGCACCAGATTACTCAACAGTTAGGGTAGTAGAGTGGGTCGGGGGTCCTTACTCTTTTGCTACCCACTCTACTACCCTAAGTGTTGAGTAATCTGGTGCCTTATGGTCCACCTGTTATCTTACCACACCCTCTTTGTTTTATATATATACATATATATATATATATATATATATATATATACATATATATATATATATATATATATATATATATATATATATACATATATATAAACACACACACACACTCATATATATGTGTGTGTTTATATATATATATATATATATAGAGAGAGAGAGAGAGAGAGAGAGAGAGAGAGAGAGAGAGACACACACACACACACATATATATATATATATATATATATATATATATATATATATATATATATATCATAAAACATGTCTATAGAATCGCTAGATAAAATATATACCGTTTCCTCTCCCAATTAGCATAATTAACCATATAAAAAATCAATTAGACCAAGCTATAAGAATAAAGGCTCCTATGAAGAAATCTCCGACAAATAACCGAAAGCAGCCCTTCGCGGCGGTTGCGACGGAGTATTTATCGAACATTTCGACAACATGTATAAATCGACCGGATATACAGTCAACTAAACAGAATTAGGTGTAAAATAAATTAGAAGAAATGTATATATATATATATATATATATATATATATATATATATATATATATAATATATATATATATATATATAACAGGTTAAAGTTTAAGCAAAAAATCGTTGTTTTCACCCTTAACGGGATCTTCTGAAATATATATATATATATATAAATATAAATTAGCGAGAATCGTATTTCGGCTTAAGAATTAACGAAAAACAACTTCCGAGATGTGTGGCAAGCGCTCGATGATTCAGATGAATCAGAGCTACAACATACGTTAAGGGCCGAACACACTGAGATGATGGTTACAGCCAAAGAAACGACCAAGTAATTCAGGTCAAACAATAAAAATATATGTGATTGATATATATATATATATATATATATATATATAACGGAAGAAATGTGGTAAGGAACCAGGTGGACCATAACGCACCAAAGTACTCAATACTTAGGGTAGTAGAGTGGGTAATAGGAACGAGTAGGACCCCGACGGCTGAGCTCAAGCCGTTTCGACGGCTAATTCTGGACTAAATTCTAGTCCAGAATTAGCCGTCGAAACGGCTTGAGCTCAGCCGTCGGGGTCCTACTCGTTCCTATATATATATATATATTATATATATATATATATATATATATATATATATATTATATATATATACATACATGGTGGTAATTGCTGGCATTATGTCAAAAGTAGAAACAATTATTATAAACTCATGGCTATGCCACCACGAGTATCTGATCTTCAGACCTAATGGGCAAATGGAGAGTATGTGCTTCACCATTCCAGCCATCCCGCAATTGCACAGACCACCTTTTTTTCTATTTTCCAACGATTTAGGTTTGTTGATCTCCCATGTGTTAGCTGTGAGGTCTATGTTGAAGATAATGAGATCGACAGATGAGCATCTGATACGAGTGGAATGATGACTGATAAATAGATAGTGGTATCAGAGGTGATAGTAGTTGTGGTAAGAGTGGCAGATTGAAAGTTGCGAAAGTGATGGAAACCTCCGGTATTCAAGCATCTTCGTATAGAATGTTGTAATCAAGAAATGATTAAATTGCCGTATTTCCCGGTGTCGAAGACGCTTCGTCCTCGAGGACGCACCCTAATTAGGTCAACCAAAAATTTAAAAAAAAAATAATAGACAACCTTTGGCCTCCAAGACGCATGATAGATTTTTGAGACTTATTTTAGGAAAAATGTAGCGTCTTCGACGCCGGGAAATACGGTAAATATTTTTTACTATACACCCATCCTTGTTAACAGATATTATACTGGAAATATCGAAATAAAACAGCTCAAATGTAACATCCCTCTCATCAGCTATCCCTGGGTTCAACAAAATTTATTTTTTAAAGATATGTGTGGGGGGGGGGGGGGGGGGGGGCAACGTTTCAGTGTTTTTACCTTCCAGCCGTTATACACTCTGGTCTTTTTCAAGAGTCTGTTTAATTCAGAAATGTTTTTGGAACTTCGAACCACACTCGTTAATTAAAACCATTTGATTGTCCAATGTTTGATATATCATATTAGTTATTAGTTACTTGTGATATCGCTTGGTTGTACCGCTTATAGTAAAGTATAGCAAAATAGCTGATACATTTCTATAACTATAATGGTTTGTCCGAATCGGAACCAATGTATCGCAGGTGTCATTTCTCCAAAATATTACATACATACTCCCGTTTTATTTTGTTTGTTTGTTTTAAGACGAAAACAAAAATTGACTTTAGAAATTGCTGAAAATGTTTTGATCCATAATATTTGTCAGCATGATGACTATGTAGTTAATATATTAGACTTGTGATCCAACCTTTACTTCTAGCAAGACAAATTACTTGCCTCAATGATGTGTTTTGCTACAAAGAGCAGTCATTTAACTGTAAATAACAAATTGCTCTAAAACAATTTTTGTTAACGGTTGGGAAAGATAGGGAAAAAAAAGTTAAAACAGAACATGAAGATTAATAAATTTCATGCAAATATGACATCTTTACAGTTGGATTCAGAGTGACTCAGATTACTAAAGGTTAAGGGCTCAATATTTGGGAGGGTCGCGGGTGCAAGTTAAAACATTAGCCATGCACAGCATTGATAACATAGCTAAGATATCATGCAATAAATTGTAAAATACGAAAATATATACACACATAATAGCCGTAGAGGGAGTCTTTATCTGGTTTCTCGACCTGCTAGACATAGCTGCCAACTCTCCCCCAAACTACACCGCTATTGCGTCGGATTTAAAGCTCAGTAGACGTTTTGCTCCTGGTCATATGAATAATGTCTTAGATATATATATATATATATATCCCCTCCCCAATTTCATTAATAACCCGTCCGTTATCACACACGCGCTTGTACATTCACCCCTAGATTCCTATGGCTCTCTTATGGTCAGAAACATATACTCTTACAGCTAATACAGACCAACAAAATACGCACACTCCACTTTTCACTTCACAGCTCTGTACACACACACACACACACACACACACACACACACACACACACACACACACACACACACACACACACACACACACACACACACTTATATTAACAGACCTTTGCTCATAGCTTCGTACTCACAAGCACACACACATTCTTTTACTTACATATACACACACATATCCTCTTAGCTTCGAATGGCGTATAATAACACGCGCGCGCACAAATATAGCTCTTTATACAAAAAGGTATTTTTTTCCATTTCAGGTAGACGCGCTCCATCATCCACTTCTCTAAAAAGATATATCATACACAAAACGCCTGCATCAACGGTTTTCCAAGAGATGACAACATTAATGGACTTTTCTCTAAAAACATTTTTTCCAATTCCTCCCCGCCCGTCGCTTCAATCTTTCTAATTTCTCATTCTTTCTAGCGTCCGAAACGTTAAGACCCTTTTCCTGTTATTTCAAGCGTTAACCTAATATATTCCTTCCATATACTGTACCGATTGTGTTATTTCTGTTTACATTTTACACACACACACACACACACACACACAAATATACAAATATATACATATATATATATATATATATATGAATCAACATCAATTTTGACGGTGGGTGTTCTCTAGATATTATGTAATTTATATATATAGTTTTCACTACATCATTTTATATTTATTTATTATAAATTAAATTTGTAAAATATATCTATTTTCAATAAGAACAATGTGGTTATAAACAGATGTAACCGAACAGCACAAGGTATTTTTGATTTACAATTGAATATGTCAAATCTCACCGACAAATATATAATGGAAATAGGAATAAGTCACAAAAACAACACCAAGACAAGAAATTAGAAATTCATGTTATAAATATGATGCTCGGAGAAATGAAAAAAAATAAACCAAACTGTTTTGATGTTTCGGTCCTTCGGAAAAAAAGGAAAGCAGGGAGAAAATTAACGAGAGTGAATAGAGAGACATAAAGTGGGAAGTAAGAAGAGAGAAAAATATTATTCCCCGTGTATTTTCTTTTACATAGGGATCGTGTTGAAAATAACCGGAGGTAATGATGGGAGCATTTTGAGCAAATGAAAAGGATGTGTGTTTGTGCGCGCGTTTTCAGTATGTACGTGTGTTTTAGTGTATACATTGGGCAGAATCGTTAGAACGTCGGAGAGAATGGTTTGCGATTTTTGTTCCAGTTCTTTGCTCTCTGAGTTCAAATCCCGCCGTGGTCAACTCTGCTCTTCATCCTTTCGTTGTCAATAAAAAAAGTACCAGTCTAATACTGAGGTCGATTCTTCCTCTATATCTCATTCTCAGTTCCCTTCTCTCACTCTCTAAACCTTCTCTGGAAGAAATCTGCTGTATTCAGACCTGGAAAGAAGATGGGCTTCGCAATGTTTTAAAATGCCCAAGAAACGCCACGCCATATGTCAATACGGCGACCTTACGACACTCTTATGTGTTACGGGAAAAGAAAGAAGGAGAATGTTGTCTGGGAGTTTTTTTTTTTGTTTTGTTTTATTTTTCTTGTCGTCTGTGTGAGTGTTGATTCATGTTTTAGTGTTTGCATAGCGAAAGATTGAGGTGACGAGTTTGTGTGTAAGTGCAATGTATAAGAGAATTAACAGTGTCGTGTATATGAAGGAATTAGCAGAATGTAAGAGGTGTGTGTTTGTGAATGTGTGTTATGTTCTTATTCTTTTTTTTTTTTTTTTTTTTTGTATGTATCATCAGTGTAGATAGTGTGTGCGTGTGTATGTCTAGTCGAACACGTACAACAGCCTATCACCCTGCAGCTAATGGTATGGTGGAACATTTGCATCGGCAATTAAAATCGGCTCTCAGAGCCTATGTCAACAACAGCAACTGGTTAGAGATCTTACCCCTCGTCCTTCTTGGAATTCGCTCCACCGTAAAAGAAGGACTTGGTGTTACGTCGGCTGAGCTGGTTTATGGCACGACATTGGTATTACCCGGGAAAATGATTGCCCCTGAGTCTAAATACCCCGCAAATCCAATGAACTATATCCATCGCTTGCGGACCTACATGGCAAACCTGCCATCGCTGGCCCCACGTCCTCAAGGCATCACTACGCATGTTCCATCCGACCTACAGCAATGGACACACGTTTTTGTCAGAAGGGACACTATCAAGGCTCCTTTGCAACCACCATACTCGGGGCCCTACCAAGTACTCAAAAGGACACCCAAGCATTTCATTTTGGACATTAATGGAAGGAGGGATGCTGTCAGTGTCCGTTTAAAAAAAGTTCATCTGGATTTGGATGAACCCTCATCATCAGATCAAGTTAACCCAACACCAGTGCTCTCATTCACCGACAATCCGAACTCTATGCCAACAACAAGCACTAGATTCGGCCGACGTATGTACAGGCCATCTCGCTATGCTCAATATGGCAAGTAACACTCCTCATCTCATCGATAATTTGTTCATTTTCATTTAATTGTTTACTGGTCTTATCTTATAAAGAACATATAACAAAAAAAAAATGTAACAGTTAACATTTTTTTTTTAAATCTATATCTGGAGATGTTTAAAAGAATGAAGTTGTGATGGAGACTTTATGGACATGAACAACAACTAGTGTGGAAGGAGAGAAACAGAGTTGAACTAATATAACATTTTTTTTTTCCTCTTCCTCTTTCGCTAACTTTTCAATTATCGATCGCCGCTCCCGCATCGATCTAGGCGGGGAACTAATGTAGCGAAACCTGTCCACACCTCGAACCCTAGATGACACCTAAAAGTCAAATTCTAGGTCACCACCCTTTTGGCGTTAACAGGTGGATGCGTGGGCGATCCCTCGAGGCAGGGGACAGAAAGCTGGGGATAAAAATAGCCGGTGAAGGAGAGAGAGAATAGACTCACAACGAGAACTACTACCACGAACTGCAACCACCAAGACAACTTTATCTGGTCGCTCGCTGTTTTCACATCAACAACAAAATAACATTGTCGACCTTCGTAACTCGTGGTAACTTGATTATTGTTCTTTTTGACTCAAGTGTAGTAAACCTTTATATATAAACTAAATCGCTATTCTTGTTATTTCATCTAATAACCGTGTTACCTCATCTAACAATAACTACTTCTTACTAAGATAGCCTTCGTTAAATATGTACATCTAGAGTGTGTGTGTTACGTATTGTTATGTGTGTTGCGTGTTTTGGCAGTATCGGTAGAGGGTCGGACGCCATGCTTTGCAATATAGAGTTACGGCCCTTTATGGTCTGAGTCCAGATCCCGCCGAGGTTAACTTTGCCTTTCATCCTTACGGGATCGATAAAATAAAGTGCCAGTAATGCAGTGGATATTTGCTGGCCTTGTGCCAAACATAGAAACAATTATTATGTGTGTTACGTATTGTTGTGAGTGTTACGTATTATTATGTTACCTATTGTTGTGTGCGTTACCTATTGTTATGTGTGTTACCTATTGTTATGTGTGTTACGTATTTTTATGTGTGTTACGTATTGTTGTGAGTGTTACGTATTATTATGTGTGTTACCTATTGTTATGTGTGTTACCTATTGTTATGTGTGTTACGTACTGTTATGTGTGTTACCTATTGTTATGAGTGTTACGTATTATTCTCTCTCTCTCTCCCTCTCTCTCTCTCTATATATATATGTATATATAAAGAAAAAAAGATGAAATCGAAAATGCAACTGGAGTCTTATTTTTAAAAAAATATATTTATTTGGTTCCTTTACCGGTTTCGCAGTTCTTCTGCTTTTCAAAAGTAGAGTTGAGATGGAGGGTCTGTGGTTTTTCTCACATCTGTTGCATTTTCGATTTCATCTTTTTTTCTTTATACTTTCACTCGTGTAGGACACCTCGGTTATTTTTCATTTTGTAAAAAAAAACCTCACTTTCTAATATATATATATATATTATTTATTTAATTCTTGTAAACATCGCCTAAATCCAACGTTTAGAACTATATATAAATTATAATTACACTTATAATATTTCTACTTATTTCCATAACAATCTTATCCACTCTGTTTTAATATATTGTGTGCTATAATTTCACTTCTTAAAATTTCTTAAATTATATACATATATGATCCTAAATTTTTTTATTTTAATTTTAACTTTAATTTTAATATTTTTTAAGGTTTTTTAATTCTTTATTTTTTATCTTTTATTTTTTTACTTCTTAAATCTTTCATTTTTTTATTTTTTACTTCTTAAATCTTTCATATATTTTAAAAATTACTTATTTTTAAAAAATTACTTATTTTTTTAAAATCTACTTATCTCTTATAAAATATTTTTTAAGGGTTTTTTAAATTTAAAAAATTTTTTTTTTTAATTTTCCCGAATTTTTAATATTCTTTAATATTTTTTAATAAAATTTTTTAATATCTTTTATTAGATTTATAACCACTAACTAATTCAGGCTATGTATATGTATATATATATATATATATAAATATATATATATAAATATAAATATTCTTATTAACTCAGTTAACTTACATTAAATATAAACCAATATCCCTCATAACTCATTAAAACAATTATCTATAACACGATATACCCATCTATCCATTTATCTATCTATTTATCTATTTATTGATTTATTATTTTATTTTTTCTATTTATTTTTCTATTTATTTTCTACTTATTTTTCTATCTATCTATTTTTCTATCTATTTATTCTTCTATTTGCCTATTTTTCTATCTATTTATTTTTCCATATATTTTTCTATCTAATTTTTATATATATTTATTTTTCTATGTATATCTATTTATAACAGTAAATCTACTTATAACAGTAAATATTATATTAGAAAAGAATTTTAAGTATATATCTACTAATGGTACGTAACACACATAATAATAGTAAATATACGTACCATTAGTAGATATATACTTAAAATTTAGTCCCCCATATTTACGTTACATGAGTTCTATTCATCCTCTTGTAAATTTCTTCTCTCTATCTATCTCGTAATATCAATATCTTTTCTGGCGGTGGATTGGCAGTATCGGTAGAGGGTCGGACGCCATGCTTTCCAGCATAGTTACGTCCCTTTACGATCTGAGTTCAAATCCCGCCGAGGTTGACTTTGCCTTTCATCCTTACGGGGTCGATAAAATAAAGTACCAGTAATGCACTGGGTATTTGCTCGCCTTGTGCCTAAAGTAGAAACAATATTAATATCTTTTCTCTCTCTTTCTTCCCTATCTTTCTCCAGTGTCATTTAAATAAACGGTTGTTTTTTCAATTATTTACACAATCATTTGCATATTCACACATAAGTTTGAATAATCCCTAATATGTTTCCACTATCCAATGAATTTCCAACCGATAAGGTATGATTTTCATGGATACGTCTCTATTTATAAAACAAACTTTGTATTTTATCTGATGAAAGCGCACCAATGGTGTCTTGGTTGCCCTTGAAATATATATAATAAAATAAATATGGTTTTATATAGTTTCCATTTATTTAATATCATTATATATATATATATATATGTATATGATACATATATACATATATAGAGAGAGGGAGAAAGAGATAGAAAGAGAGTGTAGTGCGAAGCATTGTGACATATGTAGAAAAATACCGATAATTTTTTCTTTAAGGCTAGTACAATGCGGTAGAAAAATACGAAGAGCAAATGATGACAAATATCTGTAATCGCAGAAGCCTTCCTAGTAGAATAAAACGCATTTTCATCATCAGAAACAGTAAGCTTCCCACCTACCATCTTATCAAAATACATAAAAAAGAACCCAACATAAAAATTAGACCCATTGTTTCTGGCATAAATGGTTCTTTCTATAACATTTCCTGGCTTCTCAAATCTCTCTTCACACTTTTCCCGGTCACGTAGACAGCTCACAAGAATTAGTCAACAGACTAAAAGAACCTCACCCCACCACACTTGGACATAATAGATAGCCATTTAGTTTAGACGTAGTTTCCCCCTCTGCACCTCTATCCCCGCCTTACCTGCCATCGAATTAATTACAGACAACATCATGACCTCAACTGACCTCAATTGTTTGGAGCTCACTGCTGCTGCTATCCGCGAACGGCTCTCTATAGTCATGTGTAACACCTTTCATCTATTTTAAGGGCTGCGTATGCAAATAAATCTCAGGACTTCCGATAGGATCGAGCCTTTCAGCCTGATGGCCATCACGTACGTGGACCGGTTGGAGCGCACAGCACTCACCATCTACCGCTCTTGCTACCTCTTCTCCGGGTACGTGGATGACATCCTTATGCTCACTTCATCATGCGAAGAAGCCGTCAAATATAGACACGCACATGAAATTTTAGGTTGAACACTCAGACACCATTGGATCCCTCTCTCTACTCGACTTTACACTAAGAGTCACAGAGGTGAGTTCCATATACACCAAATTTTACAGGAAGGATGCCTGCAGAGACATTTTTGTGCACCGCAACTCCGCTATTCCCTACAGAGCCAATATAGCCTATATACGGAATAAGATCTCCCAGATAACCAACAAATGCAGCGAGGATAGCGACAGACATACCAGCATGGTAGAATTCCAAAGAGCTCTCATCGAAAACGGCTACCCTACTTCTCTCACCAAACACCGAAATACCAAGGCAGCAACATGTAAAAGAACAAGAGAGACGTGCACCCCTAAGGATAAAATAGGCTACCTGAAGCTTCCACACTTTAATGAGAAAACAACTTCCATCAGACAAGCCATTCGTAGACAGGTACTGAATATACGGCTGCCACACTCGGGACCCTTATTGAGGAAAGTCCTCCACAGACATACAGGGATATATCCACACCTAATTGTCCCTTCAGCAACGCAGACGTGTACATGAGAGTATATGTGTTCTATAAGATTGCATGCAAAAAATATAGCTCCACATACATCGGAAGTACCATAAGGAGGCTACATATGGATCAAGGAATACGTGGCAATGACAGGGCCTTCCGTTAAAAAATATCTTGATAGATACCACAGCTAAGACATTGAGGCCACCACAGAGGCGACTGAAAGGAATATAGAAAATTTAAGTAGTAAGGAGGTCATTTTCATCAGCCGAGTAAAACAAGAGATAAACAATAGATCAGAAATGCATGAGGCTGCAGTAGCGACCCCGCGCATGCGTTTTGCAATCATATAGACCAGTTAGGGAAGAAAACTCTGATCGCTCATTTGTTTTATCTTGAACTGTTTCAGTTACGCATTTGAAAAGAGGGTATTAACCCTGAAATATCATGTTGAAATACACCTTGTTTTGTTTGTTTCATTTGTCATCATCTGCCCTTCGTATTTTTCTACCGCATTGTACCAGCTTTAAAAAAAAAATTATCGTTCTTTCACTTACACGCGCGCACACTGCGAACCACGAGTAACAGGTTGATCTATATATATAAAACTGGGGATGTCTGTTTGTGTGTGTGTGTGTGTGTTTGAATCCCTAAAACTCTAGAAGCACCCAAGTTTTCAAACTTTACACATGTAATACTTGTTTCAGGGAGTGTTCTGAGCAAAATAATTTCAAATTTTCAATGCCCTAGGGACCGCATTAGGCGATCTCTCTCTATAATTCTTAGTCTTTCTCTTTTTAGATAGATACATACATATACGTCGCGCCCTTATAATATCTGTATGTATGTCTGTATTACATCACTTCCCTGATGATGTTTGTCTGTGTGTGAATCCCTAAAACTCGAGAAGTACCCAACCGACTTTTTTCAAACTTTACATGTGTATTTGTGTATTACTTATGTTTCAGGGAGTGTTATGCACATAAAAAAATTCAACTTTTTGATCCCCTAGGGCCTGTATTAAGTGAAAAACTGCGGGTTTTTTTCCAGGTTTTTAGGGGTTTATTGAGACCGATTTCCTTGAAATTGTAACTATGTATTAGTCAGTCTCTTCTTCAAACCGTGAGCAAAGAAAATCCAACTTGTTTATGGTCTAGGGCCCGCATTAGGTGAAAAACTTCATTTTTTTCAGCTTTTGGGGGCTTTTTTTGAGGCGTTATATCTAGCCGATTTTCCCGAAGTTTCAAGGCATATTATGCACATAAAAAAAAATTCATTTTCTTGATCCCCTAGGGCCCGCATTAGGTAAAAACGTGCATTTTTCCTGCTTCATCGAGGAAATTCTTAAAGATTATCCAGCCATCAGAGTATTCGGTTTATTTTCTTTACATATTGTCCAGACGTGCAGTTTTTCTACGATTAGGTCTGTTGGCGGCCCGCGTTCCAAAATACCTTATCCCGTGCAACGCCGGCTACCACTGCTAGTAGACAATAAAAAAACTAAATACATGTAAACGAAACTTCATCGTTTTTATTAATATATATGTGTATATATATATATATATATGTGTGTGTGCGTGCGTGTGTGTGTGTGATATGGTGGAAGATTGTTAAAAAAGGGGCGAGAAATTGAGACTGTTAGGTGGAAGTTTAAAGAGATAAAATGAGTTGTTCTCTATGTTGACGAGCTCATCTAAACTGAAGAATTCCATGATACAATTTTTACCAACACACCTCAAACCAGTTTCTTCAGACATTTTTGTGGGAGGAGGGGGTTGCCAATCTGTCTGGCTTGCTACAGTGCATCCATTATGTATCCAGAGCAATTTAACCTGGCACACATATCCCCAATCCTGGAATCCTGAATTTAGGTATAATGAGACCTTGTACTAAATATAGCTTGGAGGCCTTTTTTTTTTCAAAACATTACAACAGATCCCACAAAAATTGTGTTTTAATTATTTTAAAATCCTAAGCTGTACTTTGTTTAGCATATGCCTAAATTTGGCTCCCATCCCTCTCCCTATACTTAACGAAAAACGACCATCAATTATGCTCTTTACAGTGATAAGCTGTACTTCTTCCAGGCCCCTATTTAAAACCAAGCGGAAGGAACTAGTGGAACTAGCCACTACATTATTTCCATTCATTTGTTCATTGGCACCGAAAAGATTATCTCATCTCAGACTAAGAAATCTCCTCTCCCTGACATTTTTTCTATCTGTCTGTTTCTTTCTTTCCCCAAACTAGATGTGAGGAAGAGGGAGTAATAGAAGAGGACCAGTGTAATAGGAGCAAAATGATAGAAGAGAGCCAAAGCATGAAAGAGACAGGGGTAGATAGCTCCATGATGATTACACTGTGTAGAGGAAAAGGTGAGGTGGCTGTGACTTAAAGGTATTTGATTATAGACAACTTGAAGTTAAACAAGAATGTAAGTATTGGTATCAATATAATCAACTATACTCTAAAATATAGTGTCCCAACATAGTCACAAGACACTAACAACAAACACTTAACCCTTTTGATAACAAACTGCATAAAATTTCTCCTGGTTCTACAATATACAACTGTTTATATTTATCTAAAAACTTAAAGTTCTTACATGAAATGTTGATAAGTTATGCACCAAATACCACCTTAACCCTTTAGCATTTAAACCAGCCGTATCCGGGCAGAATTCTCTCACTTCTTTCTGTTCAAAAAGACTGTAACCGGCCGCTCATTCTGATGTTAAGGTATTGTTCTTGAAATAAATATCAAAATCTCATAGATTTGATAATTATGTGAGATAAAGCCTTTACCGTGAAAATATAATAGTAAATATAGAGTAATGTAAATGCTAAAAGGTTAATAATGAGAAAGTTAATTACTTCACTAAATTCCTCTAAATTCTACATTATTACCAAAATTATTTGACTGTCATAAGCAGTGTATTCCATTAGAAATATAGTAACAATAGGGTTAAGACAAGTTGTAATGCTAAAGTGAAGAAAATGGCCTAGTTAGACCCACGACAGCCTAATTATACTCATAGTTTATCAAATGCCTTTCTCACCAATCTTTTTAGCTGTCCCTTATGACATGCAAGAATGCAGTGTAATTATTCAAAAACCAGGATACACACAGAAAATGAAAGAAAAAAAAGAAAAGATGAAAAAATAAAAAAACCTCAAATGAAAGACAAGATGTGTTTTATTACCATTTTTCACATATCTTAGCAGTATCAAGAAACAAGAGGTAAAAAAAAACACATTTAAGAAACTACTACAACAATATTTAAACAAGCCAGCAGCATCTCTTTAACATTTCAACAAAGTTTCTGTTATTGTTATTTTTTCTCTTCTCATTTTGTGCTGGAAATGTGTTAATGCTGCTACATCACTTCTATTCTATGCTCTTTCCAATGTTTTGTTCTATCTTTTGCTAAAAAGAAAGTACAACTTCCCAATACATGCGCATGCTTATATACACACACACACACACACACATACACACTCACACATTAATGGCAACAAACTCAATACTAGGTGTAGAGTATGAATAATTTAATTTTGCCAGCATTTTGGTTCCAGCTGACTATATTAAATAAATTGTGTGCATGTGGTGTGTGCCTGTGTGTGAAGTGTATGAGCAGAAAAAATATATTTGAAATATGAAAAAGAAATAAAGAATTAAATGGAAAAAATGTAACAAAAATTAAAAGAAATATGTGCATGGGAGCGTGATGTATGTGTGCGTATACACACGTTTAAAACATTATACAATGTAATATATATTATATAATGGGAAGCTATAATTTGTTTTTTGCCCCGCAAAAATTATCTGAACATGAGTATGTTTGTGAGTTTATGAAGTACTAGTTAAAAATTTTGCGAGAAAATATACACGTTTGTAGGGAAACATGTAAATAGAATTACTTATGTGTGTGTAGAGAGAGAGAGAGAGAGAGATTTAATATAGAAATGGATTCTACAGGACTAGAACTGTTTCATTCAAAGTCCTGTAGAAGCCATTTCTATATTAAATGTGTTGTATACATTCTACTAATGTATTGAGTACCTTACTCACTCTGGTTACCCTCGATTGAACCCGAGACTCACGCACACACACACATATATATATATATATAATAAAGAAACCTATACTCAACCAATGAATTGAGAACCTTTTTTTAACTGTGGTTACCCCCTACACAACTCAGGAATCTCCACATTAGATATATTATATATACATATATATATTACACTAAATATGGTGTCATTTAATTCAAATTCTTTTTCTGGCTGACTGTTTCAGATTTCCATTAAGACCGACCCCAGTTCTTCAGTCTATATTGAGATATTGAATCCTTTCAAAATGAAGTCAATATAGGCTGAAGAGCGAGGAACTGTCCGAGGGAAAATCTGAAGAGCAGATGACCAGCAAAACAATTGTACCTAAATTACACTATAGTTTGTGTAATAAATATCCATATACAACAAACTCTTCCCACAGATTGAGCACTCTACCAAATTTGGATATTCTTTACCAAATTACAGAACACTATATATATATATATATATATATATATATATATATATATATATATATATATATATATATATATATATATACACACACACACAAATACATATTTATATAAATACATATATCACATATACATACATACATACACATGTACACACATACATATGTACACACATATATATACATACACATGTACACACATATGGAGAGCACTCCATCAGTTACAATGATGAGTGTTCCAGTTGGTCCAATCAACAGAACAGCCTGCTCATGAAATTTAAATCCAAGTGGCTGAGCATTCTACAAACACACATACCCTTAACGTAGTTCTCAGGGAGATTCGGCATGACACTGAATGTGACAAGACTGGCCCTTCAAATCACAGGTACAAGTCATTTTTGCCAACTGAGTGAACATATATATACATACATACAAACATACATATATATATATATATAGAGAGAGAGAGAGAGAGATACATATATATATACATATATATATGTATGTGTGTGCATGCCTGCGCTCGGATTACCTAATATGAAAATTATTGATATACATTTAAGATACTAAGTAGTTACTTGTATATCAGGGCTAGGAATATCACCTCAAGTTATGAATATTTCAAAGTGAAATATAATAAAATCTACATAAACGAAAATTGGTGGAGAATTAAATAAAATGAATAATTTTCAAAACTGAAACAATAAAAAATACTGGATATTTTTCTTTAACATTCAAATTAATATGATCCTCTTGTTTTGATTTTTTCAATTTCCGTTTTTCAATTTAAATTTAAAAAGCTTATCAGCAAAAAAAAAAAAAAATTTTAATTTTCCTCCATGATTGTTGAAACATAATAAATAACTTATTGATAAAATAGTAGAACTTATTTGTTCAAGTTATGTATTTAACATTTAATACATGCTTTTATCACCTTTGTTCTTAGACATTTTAATATAGAGACAACATTTCACACCCACCCACAAAAACAAAAAATAAACGGCAATTATATTTAAAGAATAATAAAAAAAACAACTAAATTGAAAATTAAGATAAACATAAGATTAAAATGTAAGCATGAGTGATATAATGCTTATTTTAAAATAAAAATATGAAAATGAATAACTAAAACGAAAAAGAAGCCATGTAAATTAAAAGTTTTAAAAATTAATTTTGATATCCCACTTTCAGTTTCTATGGAATTTGAGAGGAAATACTTCCAAAGATATCCAATATTTTCAACAGAGAAAAGTTCAATGCAGAAGTCATGAATTGTTTGGGCTTGCTTTTGTTTGTGGATGGTGGAAGGGTTCACTTTGCTTTACTTGTTACTGGCCCTTTTTTTTTTTGTATATATGAGTACAAAACATGCACTTTCTCTCTCTGTCAATGCAAATTCTATTAAAAAGAGACCGGGAAAAAAATCAGGTGAATGATTAACAAACTAAGGTTGAGAAGATTGAGTCTGAAATAATCATCATCATCACAGTTTTACATACATTTTCCATACTGGTATGGGAAAAAATGAATGTGTGCCAGTTATGGAAATTATTATTTATTCTATTCTCTTGCAAAAAGAGAAATAAATGCATCTGTTGTTACTGTTGTTGTAGCTGCTGAAATAAACTGACTTGCAGTGTTTAATTGAATAGTAGATAGTTGTTCACCTACAATCTGTTCATTTATCAACATCGTTTTGGATAACCTTTGTCATCTAGCAAACAATGATCATTTCCTTCAAGCCTATGTGGGCCATTTCCAACCTGCAAGAAGACAACAAGCTATTACAATAAGGAAAATGTATAATGAATCTGACATGAATTCTTTGAGAGAAAATAACAGAGTGTTTATTAAAAAGATTTATAGAAACAGTTATTGATTTTTTTTCTATGAAATCCATAATTGAACAAATGTCAGCCCTCCAGAATCAGTTTATTTTAAATCCCCATCATTCACCAAAATAAGTATGAGAGAGAGAGAGAGAGAGAGAGAGAGAGAGAGAATGTGTGCTAAAGAAATATATATTTTTGTGCGCTAAAGAGATTTATATAACATCTTTATTCTATGAAATCCAAAATTGAGCATGTATTGGTCCTCTAACGAAAGAATCAATTTATTTCAAATCTCCAGTACTGACCAAAATGACCCAGTCCACCATGCTGTAAATAGGTATCATGGCCAATACTCACTGCTCTAAGTAAGCCATGACAGCACAATCTGATCAACAATTATTTCAATAGATTTGCAGTGCTGTTTTCAACTGCTACTTTGTTGAACCACTAAGTTACAGGACCTGTTTAAATACAGGCACACACACACACATATGTTTGTGTGTGTGTGTGTGTCTGTGTACCAGTTTGTGTCCTGATACAAATTCTCTTCCCTTTGGTACTGTTATTGTTATCTATTGTAATTGGCATACATGTGGTCAAAATTTATTCATGGTGTTTCCCTCTAATATCGTATTTGAGTCCACTGTGATGCAAGAATTTATTTCAATTTTGGCAGCATAAGTGCAACTACAACTCCAATGTACTCTCTCTCGCTCTCTCTCTTATATATATATATTCCATCAAGGACAGATTAATAATGAGGCAGAGAGGCATTTGGTGTATATGTGTATGTATGCCTGTACATATAATTTTTAAAAAAAATATATATATATAGTAATAATAATAAATGTAAAGACAAAAATCCAAAGCGGGTTCGATAAGGATAAGGATAAGGGTGAAAGCAGCGATTCTTTGCTTAAACTTTAATCTGTTATTTTAATATATATATATATATACATATATATATATTTGTGTATGTGTTTGTGTGTGTATTTAAGTACATTTAAGTGTAGAAAGTGTACTTAAAATGAAGGTGGTCAGATCTTTTCATTTAACATCTGTATGTATAACTTGACAATTCCAATTACATGCACTAAGCCAACTCTGAAATATAAACTTGGTGGTTTGTCGTGTATTATAATTTTTTTTAGTATGAGAGCCACCCCTAGCTTCTGCACGGTTTACATTTACCAAATTTCCTTCACTATTCAGCCTAAGGTTATAATAAAATACTGTTGCTCAAGGTGCAATGATGTGGCAGTGAAGACAAACCCTTGTGTTTGCAAAACAAATTCCCTGGCCACACAGCCATATAATTATTTCTAAAAGTTGACACTCACTTAACTAGTATGAAAGCAGTTTCATGCTAATAAATCCTTTAAAAATTCAAATATCAACTCGGTTCTAAATGTATAAATGAAACAAAATAACATACATTTGTATATATGACATAATGAATTGAGTCAGGCATCACTCCTATAGAAATGTTCAGAACATCTTCCTAAAGAAAGTGTAATAAAATAATGGTTAGCAATAACAGGCAAGCATATTTTCAATACATTTATAACAAAATATTATAGTGCCAAAAAAAAGAATCAATATATTTAAGATAAAAATGCTTGAAATAGTGTTTAGAAAGGACAAGCAAACATATTTTCAAAATATTTATGACAAATTAGTGTAAAAAAAAAAAAATCAATATATTTATAAAACTGTATATCACAGGTTGTTTAATCATAAGAGCACAGGGGAGACAACTCCAGTGAACCAATATTGCTTATATAAGTTATCTCCCGTTACTATACATTTATTTCTACCGTCTGGTTTTTATTTTGAAAATTAATCAACCTTAGTGATTTCAAGTTAGTTATATTTATTACCATCTTCCTCATATCTATAGACGATATTTTTGTTCATAAAGACACTACTAAATTCAAAAAAGAGAATGTCAAGCTAACACTGCGAGGCTAAGGCGCTGAAACAACCAAGCACCCTCACGGGCATCACCTGCCACCTCGGTAAGGCGTGCCCTAACGATGACAAGAACTTCACTGTCAGCAGTTCAGCTCCACCAAACGTCTTGTACACCGCAGGCTGAAAAAATAGCTAGTTGATAATCCTCGATATTTTAGGATTCTATTCCGTTCGGTTACGGAAGCAGTGACCTTCACATTTATCGTTTTCAAAAGGTCACGCTACACACGACTGAAATGTCTTAGAACATAGTAGACGAAGACGAAGGCTGGCCTGCAACAAAACATGATAAATACAAGTCAAAGGGAAATAATAAGGGTAAGGGAGATAACTATAACCTCCATATTTTTACAGTAAAACTTTATTAAGCGTATTTACTTGAGCACAATGAAATCTCAAATATAATGCACCCTTAATATTATTTTTTTTGTACCTAAAATCAATAATATATTTTATTTTTTTATGGAATTTGATTCTCGAGAACAGCCATAGTTATTAATATTTATTAAAAAAATACACGTAATATCGCTGCAAGTTTTAAAACACAAGGACTAAATAAAAAAAATAAAACGTCAACACTAAAACTATGAAAATATTTTCACTAATACCATATGTCAGTAATACAACTTTCTCCATTAAACTACAACTTTAAAGTTATATAACCACTTTTGAACCCTACAATGTATAGCTGGACACCACAAGCATGCTAACATAATTAACAATTGCCATTGGATGTATTCGCTAGATGCTTCATAGGAGACAATGAAGTGTATACATTAGTTGATAGATGTCTCGAGGTGATTGCCTTTGGTATCATTTACATATACTTGTAGTAGAATTTTCTTTGTATTTTTTTTTTATACCAAAATATAATACCACCAATTTTGACTCCAATTTTTTATATTAGATTTTTCACGTCATCCTTTCATCATGGAACTTTTTAACTACAGAGCCATGACAGCAGAGCTGCCAACCACTAAAAACCCAAATGGGGAGTACCATGAAAAAAAGTGTCCCAAAACAGGGAGAAATGAGGCAAAATGGGAAGATTTTACATAATGAAAGCTATACCCATTTTCACAAGAGAAGACATCTCTCACCCACCCCAAAGTAGGTGGGAGGTCTCCCCATTGGACGGGGAGAGTTGACAGGGCCATGACTGAGTCTATAAAAAACAGTAATCTGTTAGAAGTGAGAGAAATTTAACACCACTCTCATACACACACACTCACACAAGTCTCTATCTACCAAACTCAATCACAATGTATTGATTGGTACAAGGCTATACTAGAAGACACTTGCTCAAAATGTCACATACTGGGATAGAACCAAAAACCATATGGTTACAATGCAAACTTCTTAACCACTCAGCCAATCTAATTATTTTAAAGCAGTAAACAAATATAAGAATGACTTCATTTCAAATTTACCATATAACTTCAAAATCTTTCTTTGGTGACTGAAACAAAAGACAGACGAAATTGTCAAACATTCAAGAAAAATCCATCAAAATGCTGTAACTATAATGAAAATTTATTCAAAGCACCATGTTTCTTGGCATCGAAGACATTCTGACATCATAGATGTATCTCCATTTTGTATTTGACATACAAATAATTCTTTCACCTAACATAACCTTTGGTCTCCAGGATGCCAAATAAATTTTCCCAACTTATTTTGTTTTTCATACTGGGAAATATATGTGATTGAAATACATATTCTTTTTCGAACACATTAAATCATGAATGAAAATTATAATATCATTCAATTTATAAGTGAAAATTTATCTAAAAAAAAAAATTAAATAAATAAACAAATAAATAAATAAATTATACATACTGTAGTAACTCTTGGAACATCAACAGGTAACCCATGAACAAAATTTTCAAAGCCATTGTTCACTGGACGGAAAAAGTGTCGAATCAAAGAGAGAAATCGTGGAACATCTTCCTCCATAAGGAAAAGACAAGCATTTGGACCAGCATCAAATGTGTAGGCAACCTAAAAGGAAGATATAAGATCTTTAGCTATTACTACTGGTACTGTGGAGGTGAGTGGCCTAGTGGTAATCATAATGTTGTGTGTTCGATTCCTGGACTAGGTTATGTGTTGTATTCTTCAGCAAAGTACTTCATTTCATGTTGCTCCAGTATACTCAGCTGAAAATGAGTCCCAGCAATAGCTGCGGTTTAACCCAATGATGTACTGGCTTGATGAGCTTCTGGGCTTGAGACAGACTTACTACTACTACTACTACTACACATATCTATGTATTCACAAAAAGATGAAATGATTATCAATGTTATAAACAAATAAATACAGCCCACCCAATCAGGTGGTAGTGGTAGTACCACAATAAACACTGGATAATGTAATCTTAAAAATATTATGTATGGAAAGGAAAAATAATTATAGTTGAAATAATTTGTGTCTGCTCAATTATTTATTTCCAGTTTTATTTTGAAAGTGAAAACTGCTGACTACTGTTAAAAAGACAATGTATGGTTTTGAACATGTCACTATATTTACCTCTGAAACATTACTATTACTAGCAGAAAAACCACCCTTCGAGTGGTTTTCTGCTAGCATGTGTAGTGTGCATATTGATATTATACGCAAATATATATGCATTTAGATATGATACGTCAGATAAAATAGTAATTGAGAATATGCACAGAAATTGAAGAGAGTCTGTGTTACACTCTCTTCTGTAATCAGTAACATAATCCATGATACATTTCAAAAAGGCGATATTATATATAAACTGCATTAGGAGAAAATTAGTGATGGAAATATAAACCTATATAACGATGCAAATATATAAGCAATGTAATAAGTGTTATAAAACCGGAAGAGTTGACATTTGAAAATTTTAAAGAAGTGAATCTTGAAATAGGCAATAAAATTATTTATATTCAATCAAGAGTTATGAAATTTAGTACATAAATTATGTAATATCAATTCATTATTTATTCAAATTCCGCCTGCTTTTCATCCTGACGGGGTCGATAAAATAAAGTACCAGTAATACACTGGGACAATTGCTGGTCTTGTGCCAAAAGTAGAAACAATTATTTATTCAAAGTAATCCAACTTATTTGGCCGTTAAACGATGATGATGATGATAAAAAAAATATATTCTAGATGCAGTCCTGCACTCCTCCCTTTATTATATTATGATTCTAATTGTTAGTGTTCTTCATTGTCAAGGATGTTTTCAAGATTTCTGATAACTCAGTGAGTTTGATTAGTATGGAAAAAGAGAGCTAGCTCAATCCCAATGCTTGCTCTTCAACAACCCTTTAACCATGGCACTGCTGTGAGAAATAATTGTTTCGACTTTTGGCAGAAGGCCAGCAATTACCCAGTACATTACTGGTACTTTATTTTATCGACCCCGTAAGGATGAAAGGCAAAGTTAACCTCGGCAGGATTTGAACTCAGACCGTAAAGGGACGTAACTATGCTGGAAAGCATGGCGTCCGACTCTCTACCAATACTGCTGTGAGAAATAATGATTCAAAATACATGTATACACTGCTCTTAGCCTAATACTGAAGTAGCTACATGGTCACAACTTAAAATAGTCACAGCAAAACTAAATGTATATTATGCGTTATAAAGTTATTGTGTATAGGTCTATACATGCCTTTATTCTGAATCACGCTGTGTTCATGCTATTAATATTTAATAATTTCTGATTTAGACACAAGGCAAACAATTTTAGGAGTGGAGAAAGTTGATTAAATCGACTCCAATGCATTACTGGTACTTTATTTTATCACCCCCCATAAAGATGAAAACGAAAGCTAATCTTGGCAGAATTTTAATTCAGAACGTAAAGGGACGTAATTCTATACCACGAAGCATGGTATCCGACACTCAACCAATACTGCCAATCCACCGCCCTAGTGCTATTAATAATTAATACTAACCAGTCAAGCCTGCACCTAGTCAACAAGAATAATTTACGAAATCTATAAGACCAAGCTCTTTCATAAGTTGGTGTCTGGGCATAGGTAAGCCACCATCTGGTTTTTCCCCATGTGTGCGTATGTATGCATGCATGTATGTAGAACAGTTACACCATTTTCCTGTTTGTTGTAAGAAGTGACTAAAAGAATTTATGTCATGAAGAAACAGATATGAATAATGATGATAATGATATGGTATATAATATACAAATAGATTTACTGGCACTCCGTCAGTTACGATGACATGTGTTCCAATTGATACAATCAATGGAACAGCCTGCTCGTGAAATTAACGTGCAAGTGGCTGAGCATTTCACACATACCCTTAATGTAGTTCTCTGGGAGATTCAGCATGACACTGAACATGACAAGGCTGGCCCTTCCAATTACAGGTACTCATTTTTGCCAGCTGAGCAACGTAAAATAAAGTGTCTTGCTCAAGGACACAACGCGCCAGCGGGAATCAAACTCACGACCTTACGGTTGTGAGCCAAATACCTTAACCACAAAGCCACATGCCTTTACATACAAATATATATTCTATGTATATAATCAAGTATATTTTTTTACCTTCACACGTTCACAAAGCTTGTTGAACCGATGTACCAATGCAATTATTTGATCTGAAACTTCAGTTAAATAACCAATAGGTGGGTAAGTATCTAAACATATTGCATGAAACTGGTTGCTTTCCTGACAAAGAAAAGAAATAAAAAAGCATACAAGAAACATTATTAAACATGTAGTTTATTAAAACAATTACACTGGTAGTAATAGTAATAATTCCATCTAACATTGACACAAAGGCTAGGAATTTAGGGGAAGAGGAAAGTTGATTATATTAACCTCAGTACTTAACTGGTACTACATTTTTATCAACCCTAGAGGGATTTGAACTCAGTGCCTAAAAAGTTTTAACTAAATACTGCAAAGCATTTTGTCTGACACTCTACCAAATCTACTAATCTACGGCCCCAATAGTTATAATAGTAATGCTGAGTAAAAACTCACACCACTTCTAACAGCAACCACCTCACTGAAGTAATGTACAAACTTGTACATTTCCCAGCCAGAAAGCATGTGATAAACATGCCACCTATACAACCCAGCCAGAAAGCATATGATAAACATGCCACCTATACAACCCAGCCAGAAAGCATGTGATAAACATGCCACCTATACAATTATAGTTCTTCCAAAGATGGCGCTGTGAAAGTCTCGAAACATTAATAAGTATGTATTTAGTAACACTATTGTTTCTAACTGAAAAGAATTAATAAAGAAATATGAAAAATTCCTCAATGAAAACGATCAAATTTGAACAAGCTTGTGTTATTAACACACAAAGATGATGATGATGATGATGATAATGACCACTGTCCCTACTAGCAAGGATTGATATACAGGGTGTGGACGATATTTGTTCGCAAGATTACTGTCTAGGAAAAAATAACACAGTAGTTTTATTTTTTAAGATCTATTTATCAAACTTGGGTCAGTTTGTCTTCATGACTTGTTCTTTCGATCTCACTCGATAAACCTGCCATTGGCTTTGATGACGGCCTCGGAACCGGCTACAGGCCTTCGTCACTGTCCCCCGACTTAGGCCCCTAAAGGCACTTGTGATCCTGGCCTTCAGATCCTCTTTCGTATTGCAGCTAGATCTGTTAGTGTCTCGTTCCACTTCGCCCCACACAAAGAAGTCGAGGGGGTTGCAGTCAGGCGAGCTAGGAGGCCAGATGTCAGGTGAAGTGTGGTCGACAAAGTTCTCTGACAGCCAGGCTTGGGTCTTTCAACTGGTATGGCAGGGCACTGAGTCTTGCTGCCACACGTACGGCCTACCTGCAGCTACCTGGTCGATCCAGGCCTTTACTACCTCACTCAGAATGAGGATGTAGCCATCGGTGTTCAGCTTGAGGCCCTCAGGGAAGAAGTGCGGTGGCATGACGTCACCTTGACTGCTGACGACACCTAAGACCAATGTTGTCGCTGGAAACTTTGTCTGTATGACTCTGGGCACGTCTTTGGATGAGACAGCGAGCCACCTGTTGTTCTGGGAGTTGATCTTCTGGTCTTATTTGTCCTACTGGCACGGATTCCAAGAAGAACTCCGTGTCTCTTTCACAAATTTGGAGGTTCAAAATTATTCATAATCAATTATTCTGAAAATAAATAATGGAAACATAGTGACTGTTTTTATGAAGACAAGAGTGACAACGGAAGTAAAAAGAATTTGCATAAAATTAGCAGTTGAAAATTGCGAACAAATAGCGTCCGCACCCTGTATATAAGTGTGTATCGGTATATATTTGTGTCCATATTGTGTACCTACTTTGTCAATAATGATGCAAATGTTTTTACCGTACTTAACCTTTAAAGTGCTGTCGGCGATGAATTGCGACAATAGAGTAATTTCCCCTTAATATATAATGCAGTGTCAAGAGACACATTCATAAAAAATTCAGCATGCTAAATGGTTGGCACGAGTTTGTATTAAGTAGCTTTCCATTTTTAATATAAGCAAATCTTACAGTGTCCTCCTAGAATTGACCCTATGGAGTACCTGAAAGTTGACAGAAAAATTGGTACTAGTTGGAATTTTATCAAACCCGCTGTGCTGTTTCAATTATGTCTATGCTTGTTATGTCGGATATCCTTGGAACTTGTCTGTATCCCATCTCTGCTTAATCATGTAGTTGGGGCGGGGGCATCAATTTGTAGAAAATAAATATGTTGTATTAAACTAAATAACTACAAAATCAAATAAGTCAGAACAAGTTTGTATCATTTGCATGTCAAAAATGTAGTTTTCCCCCTTTCATATATTTGTATTCATTGATATATATGTAGCGCCTACTCGAATCTATTTTTCTGTATTTTCTTTGGCATATTTCTGATTCTGCCTTCTGCCATCCACATTTGTACATAGTTACACATTATCTGATATTCTTGGTTACAATTATTAAGTTATATTGAACAATTTCAAAATATTTTATGCAATTTCAAATAATAAAAAAAAAATTATAGAAATTTACCTTCATACAAATCTGAGCAAACTTCTCAAAATCTTTCTCTGAGATGGCCACCCTCAGTTCTGCTAATCTACGGGGTACAATACACTCTACCCGAGAGCGTAATAATTCACTTGTGTTCACACTGTTTTGCATACCGACTGTGCTAGATATAGTTTTGGGTTGGTCACTAACAACCAGTAGCAAAGCTCTTAATTCTGGCCAATGGTCGCAGGGAGCAATCTGTCTCGCCACTGAGTCGGATCCATCGCTGCAATGTCCTAAATCCCATTCCACAAAGCCGCCATACATACTCCGGCATGCACTTCCTGAACCTAACCTGAGAAAAGAACAAAGGATTTAAAGCACTCACATCTTATAGAGCAAGATAACAGATAATTTTTTAGTAGTAGTAATAGTAGTAGTCGTAGCAGCAGTAATAGCAGCAATCATTATTTGCCATAAGTGCTTATAAAAAAGAAAGAAAAAACTAGACCTTTTACATCATTCTTACAAAAACCTTTTTAAGACCATTTTCCCTTCTAAAGCAGGAGTCAGCCTTGTGGGTCCTATAATCTTCTCCACTTTGCCCTATCATCAGCAACCCCAACCCTGGCTTTCATTTTCTCCTCCATCCCCAGCCATGACATTCTTGGCCACATTTTTATATACTGAGTATACATATCAAAAGTAAATAATCATATATAACATAGAGCCGATATTTGGAGGAAAGTGTTAGTCAATTAAATTAAGTACTTGATTAGTTGCAAACCCTCTAAAACAGTGATTTTTAAACGAAAGGAAAGGAATTGTGAAAATCTGCAATTTTAAGGGGTAGAATGTGACCTGGGTCTCTGAGAATCACAGCTCTAAATAAACCAATGCCAAGCTATCATGCTTATCACTCCACTTCTCAACCCTTCTACTGTGTTTCATCACCTAGATCCTACACTATACACTTTTCCAAATCATTTCTTCTCCATCCATCAATCATATATATCTCACCAGTTTGATAGAGCTGGCAAAGGAAATAGGTACTGCTCCTCCTCCTCCTCCTCTGACTAACATAGTAAAAACAACATTTATTGCAACTATTGTATTATTATCATCATCCCCATCATTTAATATGCTTTCCCTGCTATACACCAATTGCTTATCTACATAGAATGAGCATATTTTGCTCAGAAGCAACAACACACAGCAGCTGAAGAAAGATTTCAAATGATAACCATGTACTTAAACCTTTATCATTTACATTACTCTATATTTACTATTGTATTTTCATGGTAAAGGATTTACCTCACATAATTATCTCATAATATCGAATCAATGAGATTTTGATATTATCTATTTTGAGAGCGATACCTTAGCACCAGTATGAGTGGCCGGTTACAGCCGGTTTGAACGGAAAGAGGTGAGAGAATTCTGGCCGGATACGACCGGTTTAAATACTAAAGGGTTAAAACACGAATATCTTTTCTTTGTTTTGTTCCAAATGAACTGTCAAGAAGGTACAAATCTGATTAGGTATTCTTGAAATGAAAAGGTATATAGTTGAATGAACTCTTAACATTCTGTAATGATTTAGCAGAAAATGTCTAAAACGATTTGCAATATATACTTGAATATAAGCCAACCCTCATATTTCATGTCTGAGAATTGAGCAAAAATCCAAACCACATTTATAAGCTGAGGCAACTAATCAACACATCATGTTTAGATAGTATGGTTTTGAAATTCTTATGAGTATAAAATATATTTATGAAATTTTAATATTTTGATGTTTAAAATATTTTAAGTGTTGTTTAGAATATAGTTTTTGTGTCCCAACTCCATTATCTAATGAGTATCGGTGGATTGGCAGTATCGGTAGAGGGTCGGACGCCATGCTTTCCAGCATAGTTACGTCCCTTAACGATCTGAGTTCAAATCCCGCCAAGGTTGACTTTGCCTTTCATCCTTACGGGGTCGATAAAATAAAGTACCAGTAATGCACTGAGTAATTGCTGGTCTTGTGCCTAAAGTAGAAACAATTATCTAATGAGTTTCCATGTTATGTTAGGTTTTGACAAGTTTCTCAAATTTTTGTTTACTTCTGGTCACTCACATGCTATGAGTACTTTGAAAACAGAAAATCGGATAAGAGAACTTTGTGTAGGGATCCATAGAGTAGAAGAGGGAGTGAGAGACAGCAAGTGAGAGAGGAAGAAGAGGAAGAAAAGTACAGGGTGAGAGCAATAAGGGAGAGAGAGCAATAGTAATAAAATAAGATCAGAAGATTGAAAGAAAAAATTGTCCAAGAAAAACATGTATGTGCATGTGTGCATGCATGTATGTGTGTATGTGTATGGGTTATGTACAAATTATAAAAATTTGTTGGAAATATTTTCCGAGCAATGCATAAAAAACACCAACAACGATGTAATAAATGTAGAAAAACAGGATTTCATTGTAAAATAATATAATTTAGTACCTTATTTATGTAGAAATGCATACAAAATATTGACCCTGAATATAAGCCAAACTCCATTTTACCACTGATTTTTTGGTCACATATTCCTCAGCTTATATTAAAGTATGTATAGTAATTTAAATGCCTATAATGTCTTTACAAGAAGACATAGATTGTAGTGAAAATTTACAATATTAGAAATCTAATTATTAATGTGATGTAGTCATATTTTGTACTTTTCAAAAGTGTCTTGTTAATACTGCTTCATGTGGTACTGGTGCAGGATGTTAAGAGTTTTAGCATTTACATTACCATAAAAATACAATAGTAACTTTAGAGTAAAGACTTTACCCCACATAATTATCTCACATAATATCGAATCTATGAGATTTTGATATTATTTAATTTGAGAACAATACCTTAACATCAGTGTGAGCAGCAAGTTACAGCTGGTTCGAACAGAAAGAGGTGAGAGAATTCTGGCTGGATACAGCTGGTTTAAATGCTAAAGGGTTAAATTAAAATTCTTTTCTGGTCCAGCCAGTTTCAAAGAAATAAACACTGCTGGTACTCTCAGTAAGTACTATAGAAAGTTTATATTTGTAGGCATGTAATCTGTTTTAATCAAGAATCTTTAGCTCAATGTTCAACTTAAGTACCTTCTATACAGTATTGACTAATGTGTGGACAAGTGTATGGAAGTTAAGAAGTTCAATTTGCTATCATTAGGTCTTGGGTCCAATTCCACAGTGTAGCATCTTGAGCATGTGTCATTTGCTATAGCCTCTGGTCGATTCATGTCTTCTGAGTGAAACTAGACAGATAAACAATTTGAAAGCCCATTAGATGAACTACACTTGTAATTCAAAGGGCCGGGTTTATCACACACTGTGTCATACTGAATCTCCTTAAGAATTATGTTAAGGGTACAGATGTCTGTGGAATTCTCAGCCACTTACACAATAGTTTCATGAGCAGGTTATTTATCCTGATAATTGAACAACTAGAACAATAGAGGTTCATTCCTCATTGATCAGTCAGAAATAAATAATATTCAGATGAACATATCAAGTATATGTAATTAAAAAACAAAAATTTTAAATGATGCTGATTTAAAATGACCAGCACCTTAACTCTTTTAATACCAACCTTTTTATGACCATTCCTAATTCTTTGATACAAAAATTGTCTCTTCATATTTATATTAAAACCTATCATAATTTTATATAAGAACCTTTTGTCTTGTTACAAGCATGTTTAATATACCATAAATAAATTAACAAAACCTACTTATTTCGAAATTCTTAACTATTTTCATAATTAATTGAAAAATATAGGCAGTGTATTTCATGATAAATATAGTGACAAAATAATGAAAGCATTCCAATGACTTACCTGGCAATATCAGAGAGTTCCCCCTCTACTTCAAACAGGTTAGCCAAAGCAGTTACTAAAAGGTAAGGGACATTTTCATAAGTCAGTTGTTGATTAAAAAAAAATCAATAAATTGTGTGTATTGACACATATATTATTAATTATAACTTTGGTTAATTAATATTTGCTAATTGTATCCCAGTCATAAATATGCCATCCTAGGTAGAAATCCACAATAAGGTCATTACTTTTATTGATGAGTTTAACCCTTTAGCATTTAAATTACTCGCCAGGTGGTGCTATTAAGTTAGACATGGCCTGGGCCAATATTGGCCGAAACCTATCAAAGTTATCAAAGTTATATAGTACTATATTTTCATGATAAAGGATGTATCTCACAAAATTATCTGACATAATATTGAATTGGTGAGATTTTGATATTTATTTTGAGAACAATACCTTAACATCAGTATGAGCGGCCAGTTATGGCCTGTTTGAACAGAAAGAGGTGAGAGAATTCTAGCCGGATACGGCTGGTTTAAATGCTAAAGGGTTAATGTAGATGCTTAATAGCCTTCAGGTTTTCACTAATCAAACAAGCCTATGGTTTAAGACATTCCAGCTATGACCATCCCATCCCATTTTTCTTTTCAGGAATAGAATATTTAATATAAGACTACATTACCCAATGTGTCAGTCCTTTTTTGCAAGACAGTAGGGTGTGCTGTGGTGTATTTGGTTGCTATTTCTATATTAAAGGTGAAAACTAGATCTCTGTACTCAGACTACTATTAAAAATATATTTTACATATGATCCTTCATAGAAGAGTTCAACATTATGCAATGTTTTGGCATTGTTTAAGGCATTAAGGTGTTTCTAGCTTGACAAATGAATATATAAGTTAATGTTGTTTAAACCTAAGTCAGCACTGATGAAGCAGACTTATGATTAAAGACATTCCATGAGTAACTCATCTGGGTTTTTTTAAGTTTTTTTCTTCTTTTTTTTTAGTAGGCATACTATATCTAGGACATTATCCAATATGTCAGCAGTGATTTGTGTTAGACAAACACATCTCTAAAATTATCAAGAAGGCCAGGGTTGTCTTAGCATCACTCAGTAAGACCTTTGTCAGCCACTCTCCAGCTATCAATTTAAAGCTGTATATAGCCATCGTGCAGCCACACTTAGAATTTACATCACCAGTCTGGAACCCCATCTTGCTCAGAATATTGACCATCTGGAACTGTTCAGAGACATCCAACCAAACTAATACCCTCCATCAGGCATTTACCATACTCTGAACGCCTTGCTTCCCTGGGCATGGATACATTAAAGCTCTGACGTTTGGCAATTGACTTGGTAGACATCCACAAAATTATTAACCATCTTTCCAACGACAACCCTGAGCACCTTTTTGAATTCCATGTGTCTAATACCTGTGGACATGCTTACAAATTCAGAAAACAGCACAGCTCCCATGACTTTCGGAAACATTTTTTCATGCTCAGAGTTGCTGAAGCATGGCACAAACTACCTACATCAGTTGTTAGCTGTCGAGACACTGCATCCTTCAAAATTTCCATGCCTCCCGAAATTCGCTAACACTACACCTGATATTACCCCACCACCCCCACCCCATACACAAGCAAGCATGTATCTGTGTGTATATCATGACTTATACACTGTTCACTTTCCTGCCATTTGTACATTATTCTCTGTACTATACATGCCGCTTTAATGAGTTGTAGTGCACCCGAGCACTGTACACAATAATTTTCATTGTCATCATTACTATTTTATTATTATATGTCCTTCACTTTTTGTTAAAAACAATAGAGTAATATGAGGGAGATTTCAGCAGCTATTACTAGCAGTGATCACATTACTAAATCCGTCCAAAATTTTTATTATTTTCAAAATGAGTTGAAAGTTATAGGCAGTGTTTTTTCATTAGGAATATGCTAAGAAAATGGTTAGCATAGATGCAGATTCTCTGTGATATATGCAACAGTCAATTTTACACTGAAATACACTACACTAACAGTGTAAAATTTCTTAATCATCAACTAGAAACATGTATTTCCATCTATTGTTCGTAGAATTCTTTAGGAGAGAGGTGCAGTTTTATATTCAATTTCCTATTTTAACATAGTATGTATCCTGTAAAGTTATACATTTGCATACTATGAGAGCAAAAACAAATTTATAAAAAGTTAATGAAAAGTAACTTAACCCTTTTTGCCCCACACTTAGTTCGGATATAAAACTTTTCATTTTAAAATGTTTAAAATATTCAAATTAAAAACCCTCAATCATAATTTCAAGTAAATATTTTTATTAAAATATATTCCAAACAGATATTTGATAATGACAAAAGTTATTTATTTTACTAAATCTCATTTAATTCTTGATTTATTCCAAAATTAATTGAAACAGTGTATTTCATTAGAAATAAGGTCACAAACAAGTTACGAAAAAGGAGAACTTCTTACCTAAACATGAGTATCCTGCAGCAGATGAAGCTAAACCTGCTGCAACAGGAAAGTTATTCTCAGAGCAAATATGAAAATTCCAGTTTAACATTTCCTCTCTGTTAGCTTTGCCACTTTTCTCACCATTGCACCGAAAGGCTCGATGCTTGACTGAAAAAAACATAAATACACATAGGTGTATTAAATATATGTATGATGTATGATATGGGGGAGGGGTGCATGTGTGGCTGTGTAAAATTGCCAGCTAGCCACTATAGCTTACTATAGAAAATCCAGGTTAACAAATGTAATCCTATTGATTTAAACCTGTTCTCTCAATCATTGTAATTTTAGTCCAAGACTTAGCATAGATTCAAAACCCAAAAACTCATTTTCTCACTTAAGCATACCAAATGTGTAGATCATATTTTTGTAAAAGCGTAAATTTTATTGTGTAGAGTAATTTATTGTGTAAATGTGTAATCATATTTGTAAACATATATTTCAAGTTAGTTTCCTTAAACCAATTCCTGATCCCTCAAAAGTTGTAATCTTATTTCCTAGACATAGCGTAAATTCAAAACCCTAAACATATCAAATGTGTAGATCGTATTTTTGTGGTGACTAGAAACATCTGAGTGACAAGACAATACAAAAACAAACAATACACAAAAGAACCTATCACCCGATTATCACCAAACAGTTGTATGGTCACCTTATCCCTAAAACCCAGGGAAAGAGAAAGACACTCATGCAGCCCCCTCTCCATTAAGTGTGGAATCTCAGATTTTCCACTATAAATGTCGGAACAATGAAAGATAAGTGTAGTGAGAGTGTAGAGATGTTAGAAAGGAGACAAGTAGATGTGCACTGTTAGCAAGAAGTAAGGTGGAGAGGTGCTTCGGCCAGATTCATCGCAGGCAAAGAACGGTAAAATTTCTTCTGGTAGGGTAGCAATAATGGGGTGGGTAGAGTAAGTATACTCCTAGCTGAAAGATGGGTAGACCAGATAATTGAGGTAGTCAGAATGTGTGATAGAATTAAAAAACCTTACATTAGTCATTGACAATACAGCAGCTACTATATTGTCAGTATATGCTCCACAAGCTGGACTTCCAGACAAGCAGAAAGACCTCTTCTATGAGGTCCTCCTGCAGACTACCTCAATGACAAATGACAATGATCTCATTATTATATCTGACAACTTCAACAGATATGTTGGGAAACACCATGATAGATTTCCTGGTGTACATGGAGGCTACAGTACAAGAAATGAGGGGATCTAGGCTTCTGGAATTCTGTGATGCTCTCGACCTAACCATCTGCAACAGAAACTTCAAGAAACCTGTCAGCCACCTGATCACTTACCAATCAGGTGGATACACAAACCAAATAAACTTCATTCTCACCAGAAAATGAGACAGACAAACGGTTGTAAATGCCAAGTCCTTTCCTGGGGAGGAATGTAGCTCCGAACATAGATTAGTTGTCAGTGACTTTAGAGTAAGGGTAGACCAAGAGACAAAGAAGGAAGACATGGAAGCTGAGAGCATATTGTGTAGGTAAGAAATTCAGAGAGATGTTACTTGATGCCTATGACAGTAAGGAAGAGGAATTAGAGACAAATTAGAGAATAAAGACATATAGAGAAAAATTCTGAATTTCAACAGGACAATCTGCTAGAAGCCACAATACAGGTTTGCATCTGGAGCAAGGTCCCAGCAAGATAGAGAGTGACATGGTGGTTGAATGATTAAGTAGAAAGAGCCATAAAAACAAAAAGACAAGCCTGGAGAGACTGGAGGAATAGAGAAGACAGAGAGTAATACCAAGCAGCTCAAAGAGAGGCCAGGTGCCAATTACATCCAGTAAAGGGGACAGGCAAAAAAGAAGTTTGCACATGTTCTGCATCATAAGGATCAGAGGCATGAAGTGTTCCAGATGTGAGACAGTGTGCTAGAGAAAATCATGATGTGATTAGGGAAAAGTGAGTCCGAAATTGTAGTGGAGCACTTACCCTATCTGGCTTGCCCTGATAAGAATGAGGCAGAGAAGACTTACTATGAGAAGCTGCTGAATGGGGAAAATAAATAGGATAGTGAGGGCCTACCTCATGCCAACCCAACTGAGGGGCCAGCCATAAAAGTTGACAGCAGTGTGATAGATAAAGCAGTTAAGTATATGAAAGTAGGGAAGGCAGCTGGACTATCCAGTATAGTGAGTGAGATACTAAAAGCATCTGGCATGGTAGGCTACGAGCTAGTCAGACACATAGTTAACCAAGTAGCACAGAATGGTGTTATACCCAATGACTTGTGCAACAGTATAATTGGGCAAGGGAGATGCATTAAAGAGAAGTAACTACAAAAGCATCAAGTTGGTGGACCAGGTCATGAAAGTTGCTGAAAGGGTTATAGCACAACTACTTAGGGACAAAATTAAGTAAGATGAGATGCAGTTTGGATTTATGCCAGGTTGCAGTACTATCAATGCCATCTTTCTTGTGAGACAACTACAAGAGAAGTACTTAGCTAAAAGTAAGCCACTGTGTCTAGCATTTGTAAATCTGACAAGGTTCCACACTCTGCAATCTGGTGAGCACTTAGGGAGCTAGGTGTAGATAAATGGCTTGTCAGGGCTATGCAGGCCATGTATAGAGGAGCAACCAAGAGAGTAAGAGTTGGCAATGAGTACAATGATGAATTTGAAGTGCAGGTAGTAGTCCACCATGGCTCAGTCTTCAGTCGATTCCTGTTTATTATTGTCATTCAGCCCATCACTGAGGAGTTTAAAACTGACACTCCACAGGAGAATCTATATGCTAATGACCTAGTTCTCATGGTTGAATCCAGAGGCAAAATTCCCAGCATGGAAGAACCTAAAGTTGAAACTTAGCAAAGATGAAAGAAGACAGTGGTGATACCATCAGGGAAGTGTTCTTGTTCAATATGTCAGAAAGGGGTGGACAGGAATTCTATAAGATGCACACAGTGTAATTTATGGACACGCAAGAGATGATGTGAGATTGCAGGCAGGCTAATGGAAAAGATAGACTTTGTATGTGGCAGATGCAGGAAGTCATGGGATGAAGTTGTGAAGACTGACTTAAAAAAAAATAAACCTCACAACAGAAATGACAAGGGACCTCAAGAGCTGGAGCTATGTTGTGCTGTTGATGACTCATTAGCCTGAATGTAGGGAGCCAAAATACCACAACGCAAGGTATTTTTAATCAATGAACCTATTATACCAGCTATTGCCAATATATTTAAACTCATCATTATCAATTTTTATTGACTTTTCCAGACATGTATGGGTTGGACAAGACATTTCTCCAAGGTGTCACACAGAGATGAAACCATGTAGTTGTGAAGTGTACTTCTTAACCTCCCACTCATGAGTGCCATCTAAAACCATCTCTTCTTGCCTCTAAATGTAATGCATTTAAGACCATGTTATCCAGTTTTTTCGACAATAAGGTGTGATTTGAGGTTAATTTGGATCAAATAACCCTGTTGAAGCACTAGTATTGGCTTGAAATGCATATTGGCATGTCTGTGTCATGGGTTAAAACAAAAAGGAGAATGAGAAGAAAATACAAATGAGAGAGAAGTGAGATGAAAACCTATAATTTAATATCATTGTACTTGAGTGTGTGTGTGTGAGGGGGGGGGGGGGGTTATTCTGCACCAAAAACACACTTGCAAGTTGTGATTCATTTCTTTATTGTTAATTAATCAGTTTCTTGTGTGAAAATGTATTGGCAGAATAACCTTCCCAAAGTACAACAATGTCTCTTTCAAGAATCTTGTAAAACAAATATAAAAATCCAATAAATTAATATCATACAACTGAAATTATAACAAGTGTCTTTCAACAACTTACTTTTACGGATAATATTCTGCAATCGCTGATTATCAGGGTTCTGTTCTCTGTTGAGATAGAAACAAATTGAGAACTGTTAAAACAATGAATTATGAGGGACTTTGGGGTTAAGATGCTAGACTAGTGACCACATTGTCCTAAGTTCAGATTTTACAACTACATATAACACCATCATCATCATCATTATTATCATTTAACGTCTGCTTTTCCTGTTAGCAAAGGTTGGATGGATCTACATTGACTAAGTCAGTACTGAAGCTGGCTACTGACCTTGCAGACAGGCCAGGGAGTCAGCATCTTGCTTACATACAGTCTTGCATTCTACCAAGTGCACAAGAGAGGTTGTCATGTCTTTGATATAACTGAAGGGTCCTGCAAACCTTTTGTTTGGCAAGCTTTCTATGGCTGGATGCCATTCGTAACATATATATATAAGTAAGAGTACTGATTTTCCTATATAGGATATGGTAATTCAACACCTCATTGATGTATATAGGCGTGTTGATTATGATCTTGGCTGCATGTACATACTTGTTCCAACATGATCGATTGAGTCCATCATGGGTCATTGCTGTTTATGTAGAGACGTGTATATAACCTCTGATACGTTTGCGATGCAGGAAAATATCAAATTTTGTGTGAAACTCAACAAATCTGCCTCCGAAAAATTTAATTCTTTAACACAAGCTTATGCCACTCTATTGAGAAGTAAGGTTTTTAGGTGACATAAAGCTTTCAAAGAGGGACAAGAAAAAGATGAACCTCATTCTGGAAGGTCAATCTTGTCAACAAATGAACCAAATATGGAAATGGCATGAGCAGTGATGGGGAAAGATCACCAGATTAAGTGTGAGGATGACTGCAGAAAAAATGGGCTTGGATAAAAATGCAGTTCATTGAATTTTAACTGACTATTTGCACGTGATAAATTTGTGCAAAACTATTGCCCAAACACTTGTCTGTGGAACAAAAAGCAAACCAGTTAAAAATTTGTCAGGATTTGCAAGAAAAACTAAAAATTGAACCAAATTTTTGGGATAAAGTAATAACAGGAAATGAATCATGGGCGTTTGAGTACAATGCAAAGACAAAACAGCAAAGTGGGGAATGGTACAAGAAAAATTCTTCTCGTGCAAAGAAAGCACACATGAACAGATACAGGGTGAAAATGATGATTATCATTTCCTTCAACAACTTTGGTATTGTTTGCAAAGAATCTTTACCTCCAAGACAGACAGTTAATTGCACCTTCTATAAAGATGTCTTGGAACAACTTTGAAAACGGGTTCAGGAGATTAGAAACTGCACCATGATAATATACCTGCTCACGCAGCACTTTCAATTGAGAATTTCTGACAAATAAAAACATTCCCACACTTCCACATCCTCCCGACAGCCCATATCTAGCTCTGTGTCATTTCTACCTCTTCCCTAAGTTGAAGGGTCATTATTTTGGGACTGTGGAAAACATAAAAAAATTGTAAATAATAAGCTAAGGACACTCACAGAAAATACAGAAAACTTCTGGTATTACGACAATCAATGGAAAAAACGTAACCACTGTATGACTTCCCAAGGGTTATATTTTGAAGGAGATAACTTGTAATTTCCTGTATGTCTAATTTACATTTAAATAAAACATCAATATGCTTACTTTTGGGACAAACCTTATATATATATATTACTGGCTGACTCAGAGGTAGGAAGGCAGCACACATGTCAGGGCCTCCGATGCTGGTGAGAAGAAGAAAATTATCCTCAAACTGGAGACCTGGCTCGAATGTTTGCAACAGAATATACTCTGCTAAAGCACACATGAACCAGGTGGTACTCTTAAACGAGGCAACAGATTAAGTTATTGTTAAGCCTCTGATCAGCTCTGATGAATTAGACCTATAATCAAAGCATTCCAACCATTAATACCCCCCCCACACACACACACACACACTATTTTCAGACAAGGTATCCAAGACTACACTAATATGTCCTCCCATTTATTTTAAGATGGTAAGGTGTAGTTCAAGGTGAATTTAGCAACTATTTCTCTATTTGGCCTCTTAGCATGAGAAAGAAAACAAAAACCTATTAAAATTGTTAGCCACGCTTAAAGAATAAGGGGAGATAATTTCAAGAAATTATGAACCAATTTTACATAAAATATATTTTTTCTGTTGGTGATGAGGATCTGATCGTTGATAGCAGTTTAAAATGACAGATATAGACAAATTCTGGTCTCATTAAACCTTATCAGTGAACCGTGGTTTTCACAAGTCATTGCAGTAGAGTGAACGTTGTTAAAAACAACCAGATAGTGGTGTTGAAGTGGGTAACATATCAAATTTACCACCAAATTCATTTCACATTGATACTGAACATCAACTAAATCGATCTTCCCAGTGGCCTGCAAGAGAGATGAACTACTGCTCTAGCTTTCATTGGAATAAATAGTAAAAACAAAACCACTGTTTTAATTCTTATTATTTAAAAGTAATAACTAATGACATCAGTCTCTTAACCCATTAGCATTTACATTACTCTATATTTACTATTGTATTTTCATGGTTAACACTTTATTTCACATAATTATCTCACATAATATCAAATCTATGAGATGTTGATATTATTTTTTTTTAGAACAATAAGTATGAGCAGCCAGTTATAGCTAGTTTGAACAGAAAGAGGTGACAGAATTCTGGCTGGATACAGCCGGTTTAAATGCTAAAGGGTTAAGAGTAAAACGATAAATCTCAAGTATCACAAAAGGTTTCCGAAGAACACCTCATTCACTAACAAAGCATTTTTACATTTGTATTGGAAAAATTGACTGGAGAAGGTTGGATGTTATGTCATGGTTAATAGTTCTGAAAACCCAGGCTTCTGCATAGTTGAAGTATGAATTTATACCTGGTTGCACTTCTTAATAATCAGTCAACCACAAAAATGAGAATGGTTATTATTTCTAAACTGGGCCATTTAAGGCAATATAAGAGCTAATTTATCTGCCAGTTGAGTAATCTAAGTACCTAAAAAAATTAGAATATTAAACAGTTAATATAGAAATATTAGAATATGTTTATGTAATAGAGTATAAGCTGGAGACAGTGGATTATTATATTAAGTCTGAATCCCACCATCGTCAACTTTACATTTCATCAGGCAAGATTGATTAGAATTCAGAATTCTCTTCCCCTAAATTTGTGACTCTGTGCCTAAGTTACAAATAATATATATATATATATATATATATATATATATATATATATATATATATATATATTATTTGTAACTTAAGCACAGCTTTATATGTATATGTATATATATATATATATATATATTAAAATAACAGATGACAGTTTAAGCAAAGAATCGCTGCTTTCACCCTTAACAGGATCTTCTGAAACTTTGGATTTTAGTCTTCACATTTATTATTATTACTATATATATATATATATATATATATATATATATATATATATATATATATAATGTGTAACTTAGGCACAGCTTTCCTTGGACTAAATAGCAAATATATATATATATATATTTCTTTTTTGTCCCAGTGATTTTGTATAAGATCTGCATTCATGCAAATTGGAGACTTATTTCTGTTAGCCAGGTCCTGAAAGCCCTGCTTCCTGCCATAACAAAAAAGTGGAATCATCATCATCATCATCGTTTAACGTCCATATTCCACGTTTGCATGGGTTTGGACGGGAGTTTTCCCACTTGAGGCAAGAGTGGTTGTCTTGCTCGCATAGGACTGTCTGGCGGGTTTTCTACGGCTGGATGCCCTTCCTAACACCAACCACATTTACAGTGTGGGACTGGGAGGTTTTTACCGTGTTACCTACACGGCCACATTACAGCGTGGACTGTGTGTTTTTTTGTCGTGACACCTACACGACCTCATTTGTTTCGGGCTGGATGTTGTGGTACCAACATAACTTTACATTGAAAGGGGTGGTGTGGATGGGGTCGGGGTAGTGGGATGCGGGTGTATTTTGTTAGAGGTGCCTACTGACTGTAGTAGGTTTCACTTTGTACTTAGGTAAGGCGGGTCTTCTCTATTACTGTGTAGCGCCAAAGATCTCGGTCCAGTGACATTGTCTTGGAGAGGTGTAAGTGTGTGAGGTCTGAATTTATCAAGTCGTCCCAGGTTTTTCTGGGTCTGCTTACTCCGTGGCTACCGTCTATTTTTATTGCCCTGCACTTTTTTATACAGCTGTCTTTCATGCGCATCATGTGACCATACCAACGTAGTCTTCTCTCGAGTAAACAACAACTGATCCCTCTTATTTCTAATTTTTCCCTTAGTTCGTTTATGCTTTGCCGTTCACGTATATTACTATTACACATCCAGCGGAGCATGCAAGCTTCGTTCCTCTCCAGTCTGCGTATATCCTCTGCACACAATGCCCAGGTCTCACTGCCATGTAACATTGCTGTTCATATGCAGGCTCATACAGCTTGCCTTTCATTTTTAGGGAGAACCCTTTAGCGGCTAATAGTGGTATAAGCTCTCTGAACTTTTTCCATCCAGTTCTGACTCTAGCTACTGTACTTTCAGAGCACCCTCCCCCACTGCTGATTTTGTCACCCAGGTAACGGAAGCTGTCCACTATTTCTATAGAACCATCTGTGCAATGGAATGAGCTAGTATTCTGTGGGCACTTGCTGCTACTTATTGCAACAGAGCACCGGCCACATATAAAATCTATGTTCTTAGTTAGCTTACCTGTGATCCCATTACATCTTTTATGCACCCATACTTTGCATTTGGGACATAAAATGGAGTTTCTACCTACTCCTTTCCTACACACTGAGCATGGTCATTTCCCGGGTGGGACCGGTGCCCTATTTTCCTTCCTACAAACTAGAACTTTAGTCTTAGACAGGTTAATTTTAAGGCCTTTTGATTCTAGGCCATGCTTCCATGTTTGGAATTTCTTCTCTAGTTCGGCCATTGATTCAGCTATGAGCATTAGATCATCTGCGTATAGAAGTTCCCATGGGCAGCCGGTCTTGAACTCCACTGTTATAGCCTGAAGGGCAATAATAAATAGTAGAGGGCTAAGAACGGAGCCCTGATGAACACCAACTTTTACACTAAACTCTTCACTATATTCGTTGTTAATTCTAACTGTTTGCTGACTGTTTCTTTATACATGGCTTGTATAGCTCTCACAAGCCATTCATCAAGACCTAGTTTTCTAAGAGCCCACCAGATAATGGAACGGGAGACTCTGTCGAAGGCTTTCTCCAAGTCGACAAAAGCTAAGTATAGGGGTTTACTTTTAGCTAGGTACTTCTGTAGTTGTGGTACAATGAAAAGAGCGTCTGTGGTACTTTTACCTGACACAAACCCGAACTGCATTTCATCTAGATCAATTCTCTCTTTGATTAGTTGCGCTATTACTTTTTCTGTGACCTTCATGATCTGGTCGATTAATTTAATGCCGCTATAGTTACTCCTATCTAGGGCATCTCCTTTACCCTTGTAGCAGTTAATGATGATGCTGCTACGCCAGTCCTTCGGAACAACCCCATTCTGTATGACTTGGTTCACTATCCGGGTGACCATGGTGTGTCCCACCGTTCCAGAAGCTTTCAGCATTGCAGCAACTATTTCCGAAGGCCCAGCCGCCTTACCCGTCATATCTTTGATTGCCTTACTTATTATACTACCTTCTTTGATTGCCTTACTTATTATACTACCTTCTTTGATTGCCTTACTTATACTACCTTCGACTAACACTGCTGGTCCCTCTATTGGGTCGATGTGGAGGAGACTGTCTTTCTCCCATTTATTCTCCTCATTTAGTAGCCTGTCGTAGTGACACTTCCAAGCTACCTTCTTATCAACGTCAGTGATGGCAAGTACACCATCATCATTAAGGACACACTTCTCCCCGACAATATCACGGTTTTCCTTGACACATTACCTAGCAATCCTGAATAACCTCACGTTTTTGGTCCTCGTGTTGTAGAACATGCTTGAACTTTCTTTCCTCTGCTTCCCTTCTTGCGAAGTACACTTGTCTCCTAGCTTCCCTCCTGGCCACTTGATAATCTTCTCTAGTTCCCCCCATCCCGCCATACTTTCCAAGCCTGCTTTTTGGCCTTAATTGACTCCTCCACCTTACTGTTCCACCACCATTTTACTCTCCTCCTGCCTATAGGCCTGCTCCAGCCACAGACTTCGTCTGCCGCCATCAGCAGGTTTGCTTTCAGGAATTCCCACTGTTGCTCTATATTGTACGACTCTAAATGCTCTTCCTTACTGTCGAAAGCATCAAGTAATATGCTTTTAAATTTATTTCTGGCTGTGGGGTCCTTTAGCTTCCATATTTTTCTCCTGAGGATAGTCCTCTTCTGTTGTCGAGTACGTCTCGTCCTGACTATGAGGTCGCTAATTATCAGTCTATGTTGGGAGGTACATTCTTCATGGGGGAGGGATTTAGTGTTTACAACAGACACTCTGTCACGTCTTCTGGAAAGGATAATCTACCTGGCTGGTATGTTCCCCTGATCTGTAGGTGATCAAGTGATTGTCTCATTTTTTGAAGTTAGTGTTACAGATAGTTAGGTTATTTGCATCACAGAATTCCAGGATTCTGGAGCCTTCCTCATTTCTAGTACCAAACCCATAGCCTCCGTGGATTCCGTCATAGCCGTCACAATGTTGTCCAACGTGACCATTTAGGTCGCCAGCTATAATTATATAGTCACTGTCGGTTATTTGGGAGGTAGTGAGCATCAGTGTCTCATAGAATCTGTCTTTTATAGCGCCAGGCAGTCCGGATTGGGGTGCGTACGCAGATATTACTGTCACAGTAGTTTTATTTAGAACAAGCCTTATTTTAATTATTCTGTCATTCACTCTATTTTACGTCTATTATCTTATCCACCCATTTTTCTGCTAACATGATTCCTACCCCACCCAGCCCATTGTCATTCCCCACCCAGAAAAGCTTATAGCATCGTTTTTTAATCTGAACTCAAAACACAAAGACCTGGAACAGACACTACAAGACAAGACTCCAATACTCTAACAATTCCACTAATTCACTGCCATTGACAAGACTTTATCTATTGACTTTGAAATGATGCAAGGCAAAGTTAACCTCAGTGAGATTTGAACTCAGTGACTACAGCAGGAATGAATACCACAAGGCATACTATCCAATGCTCTTACAAATTAATAGTTGAGTATAAACTAATACTCAGGAAAGTTTAGAAGTCTACAATTCACTAAACCTTAGTAAACTTCACTACATAAAACTACACTATACTACACAACACTTCACTAAACGACACTAAACTAAAATAAACTACACTAAACTTCACTAAACTAAATTACACTACATTAAACTACACTACACTCCACTTCACATATATCCTGCACACTACCAAGTGCATTTTATTGTAACACCAATATAGGGAGATTGTTATGGCACAGCTGAAGAGTTCTAGCAACCCTTTGTTTGACAGGTTTTCTAAGGCTGTTTGCCCTTCCTATCATCAACCAATTTATAGAGTGTACTGGGTGCATTTATTATGTCATGCTCCTGACACAACTGGAGAATCGTCTCCTCCCTCTTTGCCATAATTTCTACAATGGAATTACCCTCCTGTCACCAACCACCCTTCAGGATGCACCTCTCATGGCTCTAGTTCTAGGTGTGTGTAATAGTGCTTGAGGGGAAGGCTGATAGTGGAGGAGAGTGAATAAGATATGTTTATAATGCTTTGGCTTCAGCCTTTACCTGTACATAAGACACATGTTGCTTTTCATGGATATTATTTACAACATTGCTTGCAGTTGTGTTTAAATAAAAAGAAAACATTTAGAATAATTCTTTCTAACATTGGCACAATACCTGCAAATTTGGGGAAGGGGAAAATCAAATATATCAACGCAGTACTTAACTGGTACTATATTTTATCAAACCCAGAAAGATAAAATGCAAAACTGATCTCAGAAGGTTAGGACTCAGAATGTAGGAATTTGTAACTAAATACTGCAAAGCATGTTGTCCAATGTTCTAATGATACTGCAAATCCACTGCTCTTATTTAGCAAAAATAATGACAAGCATTCATCATCTCCGTTTAATGTCCATTTTTTCATGCTGGCATGGGTTAGACGAGTTATCCTGTTGTGAGCAATGCCAGGTCAGGTAGTCACCTGACCTGTCTTGCTCGTACAGAACCGATTTTGGCTTGGTTTCTACAGCTTGATGCCCTTTTTAGCGCCAACCTCATTTACAATGAGTGCTGGGTGCTTTTTCTCGTGACACCTACTTTACAGTGTGGATTGAGTACTTTTTGTTGTGACACCTACACGACCACTTTACAGTGTAGGCTGGCCACTTTTTTGCAATGTCGCCATCATCAACACTACAGTGTGGGCTGGAGGTTTCACTGGATGTATGCTTCGCCAGTACAATCTAACAATATCTAGAACCATTGATATAATATTAATGTGTTTTTATGTTCAAAACGTACCAGTACTTTTAAATCACCATAACTATTTGACTGATAATATGTAGCATCTAATGGGTATTAGGATTATGGCTAGCCAATAGAAAACTATGCATATTTGTTTATAATACTGATATTCATATCAAATCACCAAGTCACTGTGTGTGTGCACAAGCATGTGAATGTGTTTTCAAGCCCAGAACAAGGTTTGCTATACAAGTTGCATGCAATTTTTTGAGTCTGATATTTTTTTTCCATAAAAAAACTGCAATGTAGTTATGAGTAGATACTGTATTCTGTTTTCCAAGCAATTATTCACATTTCCAACATTAGAGAGACAGTACTTGCATGATTTGGAGGTCCAGAATTTTCATTCAAATCAATAACTTTATTTAACCTTTTTCATGCCAAACCACCTGAAACTGGTTCCATGATTAAAAAGAAAACATTAATTTTGGTTATGGCCAATTTAAAGAGAAAGAGACGAGAGAAATTTGGGCGGATATGGTCAGTTTAAATGCTAAAGGGTTAATGAAGAATATTAATACTGATACAAATATGAAGAAATGTTTATCAATACTCACACTGAGTTAAGCCATATTCTAGTCTTCTCAAAGTCTTTACTTACTGCAACTGTTGTTTTTGCTCGAAGCTGCAGAGAGAAATAAATGAATATGAACTATTTAATATTGCTTTGTTACATTATAGAAAAAAAAAGAGATCCCAGAATTATATGGAGCAGGGAGTGGAATAAGGCGATGTTTATGTTTATGTCATTTTCCAGGATATTAGACATGTAAGTGAAATTAAATAGGTATGATAAGGAATGTATAGACTTAGTACTATAGGATCTTGTTCTCACTTCATACTGCTACAAGCATGATGAGATGGTTTTCATGAATTTGAAGATTTGGCTAGTTATTGCAATTGGTTTTACAGCTGAATGCTCTTCTTACTGTCAACCACAGTATGAATTATGAATTAAACTCATCAGTTAAGCCAACTAAGGTAGGAAGTGTTATCCAAATGGTAATTTAACATACTTCACATTTGGCTTGGACTCTAATTGCTGTTTTTATCTTACATACACTCACCTTTTCCTATAAATGGAGGCACATGGCTTAGTGGTTAGAGCATTCGCCTTGCAATCGAAAGGTTGTGAGTTCAATTCTCAGACCGGGTGATGTGTTGTTTCCTTGAGCAAGACACTTTATTTCACACTGCTCCAGTTTACTCAGCTGTAGAAATGAGATGATAGGGACTGGGGTCCCTATCATTCCACTGCAAAGTGGTCGTGGAGGTGCCACGGCAAAAAAGCACCCAGCACTCACTGTAAATGAGGTTGGTGTTAGGAAGGGCATCCAGCTGTAGAAATCAAGCCAGAATCAGTTCCCGTCCCACCCTTGCAAGCAGGGAAAAGCGGACGTAAAATGATGATGATGATGATGATGATGAATATTGTGCAATAGTTATCTCCCCTACCTACAATGTTTTGTTTTGCTTTTTTAGAAATGTGTATACATATATATGTCATTCTCATCATTTTACATGTTTTTCTATGACTGCATGGGTTACACAGGTCATTATATATTAAGACCATACTTAATTGGAGCTTTTGTTATTCTGGACAGGATTGGCAATATTTTCTAAATCTGGATGCCTTTCCTAACTCCAACCACTCTACAATGTATTGTGTGCATTTTATTATGGCACCAGCATTAGGAGGGTTGTCATGTCCTTTACACACTTGAAGAGTCCTCTCAAATCATTCTTTGGTATGGCTTCTATAGTTGGATGCATTTTATCCTTGTACCAGCATTAAAGAGGTTGTAAGGTCATTGATTTAACTGAAGACACCACCACCCACCCTATGTTTTTACCAGTTGCATATCAACCACTTCAAGTAGAGTACTAAGTGCATTTTATAATGGCACAAACACTGATGGGGAATGGGTGGGAGTCATGTTTCAAGGCAAACATGTTCAAGAGTGAGACTAGAAAGGGGTGGATTAGGATGGAAAAGATATATATGACAAGTGTGGTGGGGTGAAATAATGTATGAAAGAATGGAGGGGGACAGTGATAATGAAATGAGTGATGGGGGAGCAAAATGTCATATCCTGCTGCAATGCAGAAGATGCAATAGTTAGGGGGCTATAGGAGTATAAGTGAATAGCAAGTAGTACAATAGAACTGGAGAAAGGATGGATTTAATAGGGACATATTGGGCATTTTTCTTATACTGGTGTGCAGGCCATCTCAAGCACAGCATGTTGACAACCATTACACATCAACCAGATCATAGTCGCTTCAGTATCTTTCTAGCCTTTGCAAGGTCCCCTGTAGACAAGGCCCATGTCTCACTGTCATGCAGCATCACAGTTTGCACACAAGCATTATACAGTCTACCTTTCATTCTAAAGGAAAAGCCCTTTGATACATGCAGAGGAAATAGAAACTCTGAATGTCTTCCAACTGTTTCTTACTCTAGCTATTATTCTTTCAAAGCACCTTCCTCTACTGCAGATTAAGTCAATTAAATAACAAAACCTCTCAGCAACTTCTCATGAGCCACCTGAGCAATAGAGAGAATTCATTTTATGTATGCTCTTCATGCTTATTTCTCTTACCCATACAAAAATCTACCTTCACCATTAACCTGCCTAAAATCCTACTACATCTCATGCATCCCTAGTTTACACTGTGTGCACCTTATAAAATTTCTGCCTACTCCTTTTATGAGAATTAAGCATGGCCATTTCCAGTGCCATATCAGGATCCTGTCTTTTTCTTAGAAATTACTGTATATACTTGTATATAGAAGTTACTCTATATACTCGTCCAACCTATGCGAGCATGGAAAAGTGGACGTAAAAACGATGATGATGAATCCGAGAAATATGTGACAAAAAAAAATATTGATAAAATGAGGAGTCAGCTATATTCAAGGTTAATATTTTGCCAATTTTCACCAACTTCAAAATTCTATGTAAATGAGGTACTAAAACATTTTCGTTTTGGAGATAAATATTACCCCGGTTTGACTTTAGAAGTGAATATTACACCAGTTTGACTTCAGAAGTAAATATTACACCAGTTTTACTATGGAAGTGAATAATTACACAAATTTCACTTTCAAAGTGAAATCCGATTTTGATATGTTTTGAATGAATATGGCCCTCAAAATGGTCGAAATTAGTAAAAAAAATCCTTAGAACATTTTCAATATTAAAATTTTAAAACTTCATAAATATATTTTCCACCCATGAGGATTTCAAAACCACATCATCTAAACATATGTTAATTACCTGCCTCAGCTTATAAACAGTGTTTGAATATTTACCAATTTCTCAGACATAAAATAATGGGTCAACTTATATTCAAGTATATAAGTAAAACTTTATTAGACTTTGCTAAGTTTACTTTTAGGCCTTTCAATTCTAAGTTTTGCTTCCATGTCTGTTAAATTTGATGTCCAATCCCTCAGTTAATCTACTTGGGGTAGGCCTTCTCTGACCCATTCATTCTCTTTGTTCAACAGTCTCTCATAATAGCACTTCCATGCCTCTTTCTTTTTGACATCGGTAAGAGCAAGTGCACCTTTATCACTCCATACACACTTCCCTGGCATCAGTGCTGGCAAATACACACCTACACACACATACATCATCATCATCTATTTTCCTTGCTTGCATGAGTTAAATAAGCTATGACATTATGGGGACACCACTTCTTGCTCATACATTCCATTTTTGACTTGGTTTCTACAACTGGGTGTCCTTCCTAATGCCAACCACTGGAAGTATTTTATCATGATTCCTGCACAACCACCTTACAGTACATATATAATAATAGAGTCTTTGATAATTAACACACATCATAATACTTGAAGTATTGTGTGAAATACAAAAAAACATTAAAATTATCATTTTAATAAACATTATGTGTCAAGTTTCTCAAAGAATTTATACAATGTGACAAAAATAAATCTTACCTGTGATGGACTGAGTGTGATACTTATTGAAGAATTCAAAGGCAATATAAGATTTTCATCACGCTTACCCCCTGAAAGTGAAATAAAATAAATATATTCATTATTTGTTACGCCGAGGTTGACTCTGCCTTTCATCCTTACGGGGTCGATAAAATAAAGTACCAGTAATGCACTGGGTATTTGCTGGCCTTGTGCCTAAAGTAGAAACAATTATTTGTTATGCTTAGAAAAATAAATTTAACCATTAATTGATATGTAAAGATTAGCTATAATGTACTACAAAATTTAACAGCTAATAGGAAAAAGACACCCTGTTGCTCATCACTTTTGCTTCCCCCAACCACTCTACTCAACATCTCACTGTCTCAGGCCTCATTTTGCACCACAGATCCACAGCCACTCACACCAGGACAGAGCAGAACTTAATTCTTTGCATTGGAACTACTTTTCCGAATGGACTCAATTCCCCCACCACAGTTTCTATAACCTCCCTTTATCCTTGTTTTCACACACATACACAACTCCAGCTACCATACAATATACACCCACATTTACAACACCTGTATATACCACCCAACATACACATACCTCTGCACACACATAACCCTCAAAAGCCTACACTTTCTGATGCATGCACATGTATATGCGCATGCCTGACACCACCAACTCACACATTCTAGGGCTCCCGCTTAAGGGTGCATTATGTGCTTGTTTCTCTTGTGTGTGCACCTGTGATCACATGTGCCGTCAGTGTTGAATGTTCCCAACAGTCACTCTGCCTTCACCACCTCCCGGCTCTATCCACTTCCAAACACGTAGTGACTTCACACTTCATAGCTCAGCTGTTTGAGGTTGTACCACCATATCATGAAACTAATCAGTTTCTCTTACAGCCATACCATGAAATGAAATTTATAAGGCAATGATATACAACCCCTTGTGACGGTTGCACATATGTGTATGTAGACACAGAATTTCATATGCATATTTATATACCTTCCTACATTGGTCAATTCACGTGCACACTCACTCAAACCTCACCCTCGAACAGCAGTCAGCCCTGCCATGGTCCAACACCCATCCTTCAAACCTTTGTACAAACAAACATACAAACTTACACATGCACACACATTTCCACTTAAAATATACAATGATTACCACCCTTTATAAACCTCTCTAATACCTAAGATATCCACTGACCATCATTTCACCAAAATGGCTGACTGTTTTCTCAAAAAAAATGTTTCCATTCCTTCCACTTCTCACTTTCTATCTTTCTATTTCATCTTTTATTTCTCATTCTATCTTCTGATGAAGGACTAGTATCCGAAACATTAAGACTCTTTTACTATTACATGAAGAATTAAACTAATATATTCCTTCCTTGTACTATGTCATTTACTTTGTTATTTGTTTCCTTTTTACATACATGTGTATATATATATATCATCATCACCACCACCGTTTTACGTCCATTTTTCCACGCTAGCATGGGTTAGACAAGTTGTCCTGTTGTGGGCAATGCTAGGTCAGATGACCATGTCTTGCTCATACAAAACTGATTTTGGCTTGGTTTCTACAGCTGGATGCCCTTCTTAATGTCAACCACATTTACAGTCAGTACTGAGTGCTTTTTGTCGTGACACCTACACGTCCACTTTACAGTGTGGGCTGGGTGCTTTTTGTTGTGACACCTACACGATCACTTTATAGTGGAAGGTGGGGATGGGGCAGACACACACAAACACATCATCATCAACATATATATATAAAGTATAACAAGATGAAGTTTCACATTAGTGTTTTTATTATCTACCAGTTACACATGTTTCACAGATGATTGGCTCAAGATCCATATTTGTGTTATAGACATGACTGCAACCTGACTCCAACATCAATCTGCCTATCAAACTTGTTAATCAAGTTAAAAACAAAATTTCATCTGATGGCATCCAGTAATGCATGGAATAAATATACACATATACTGTTGCAAAAGTGTTCTCTCACTCTATTTAAGTTAGACTATCACTACAAAGTTCCATTTCACTCATGTAAGCCAAAATTTCCATTCCTTGTATGTCCTTTGCCTGCCATATAATTTCTCTATGACCACAATTATTTGTGCTATGTAAATATATATGTTATGTTTGCATGTGTGTATATGTACGTATGTGTATTTATATGTCTCTGGCGTCACGCAGTAATACAAAAGACCTGACTTCCTACGAATACATGCCGAAGCTGAAGCATAGACAATATGCCCCACCCCCTCCCACTGCAAAGTGGTCGTGGAGGTGTCATGACAAAAAAGCACCCAGCCCACACTGTAAACTGGACGTGTAGGCGCCACGGTAAAAAAGCACCCAGCACTCACTGTAAATGAGGTTGGCGTTAGGAAGAGCATCCAGCTGTAGAAATCAAGCTAAAATCAGTTCCCATATGAACAAGACAAGGTCATCCGACCTGGCATTGCCCACAACAGGTCAACCCGTCTAACCCATTCTAGTGTGGAAGAATGGACGTAAAACGGTGATGATGATGATATATGCGTGTGCATTTATAGTTCATCTCCCTAGAAAATTATCTATTATATACATACAGTGTACAGGGAATATTTCATATAAATATTATTGCAAAAGCTTTCTCGCCATTTTCCCGCCTACCCACCCCAACACACCACTATACTTCTAGACCAATCAAATGGCAGTAATGCTAAAATACCTTAACCCTTTAGCATTTAAACCGGCTGTATCTGGCCAGAATTCTCTCACCTCTTTCTGTTCAAACTGGCCATAACTGGCCACTCATACTGATGTTAAGGTATTATTCTCAAAATAAATAATATCAAAATCTCATAGATTCAATATTATGTGAGATAAAGCCTTTACTGCGAAAATATAATAGTATATATAGAATAATGTAAATGCTAAAGGATTAACTTTAACTCTAACCATAGCACCACTACTACTGCTACTATAAAATACAAATACTGTGTGTTTGGTAGATAGTATGGCAGCTAGACTACAAAGATGGAGAATTTCTTCTTGGCATGAATCCATCATTCGACTGCAGGCGACCACGCAAACCTTCTTTATTTCAGGCATGGAAAGCTGGCACCAATTCCAATACATATTATGCCTTCCTTCTCAAATATCCATCCTCGTCTTCCAGTAAATTCCAAAACTTCAGAACTGCAACCATTAATGTAGGTATGATTAGAGATGATAGAGCAAAAGAGAGTGGACAAGTGTTGTGTACAAGAGACTAGATGGAGAGGAGGATCAGCTAGACTCCTTGTCGGCAAAGAATCATCATTATCATCATTAGATGCTACAAATTTTTCTAGGAGGGTAACAATTATGAGCTAAGCGAAGTGGGTACTGTTAGCATAAAAATGGGTAGATAATGTAATCATAGTAAACAGAGTGAATGATAGAATCATTAACCCATTAGCATTTAAAGTGGTTTCATCTGGCCAGAATTCTCTCACTTCTTTCTGTTTAAACCAGCCATAACTGGCTGCTCATACTGATGTTAAGGTATTGTTCTCAAAATAAATATCAAAATCTCATATTCGATATCATGTGAGATAATTATCTAAGATAAAGCCTGAACTATTATATCTGAATATACACCACAATCGGGATGAATGATAAGTGTGACCTAGTCAACAATACAACTATTGAAAGTGTGACCTAGTCAACAATACAACTATTGAAAAATTAACAACCACCGAGTTGTTTAAATTAATTCCATATCTCTTATATCAATCCTTTTATTCTTTTACTAAAAATGTAATAAAAATGGTTTTATAAATATTTGTAGGATAGTTTTTAATGGAATTCATGAAATTCCCTGTGCAATTTTTATAAAACAGTATCTGTATACAATTAGCAAAATCAACATTTTAACTGATTTAATAACAAACAACTAAATAGTATCAGTGACATTCATGTCATACAAGGAAATATTGAAAAGAAAGTAATACATTTGTGAAATGACATGCATTATTAAAGACAAGAGAAGGTAAATTAACACATTAACAGTTGTAAGTCCTAAATAAAAGCTGATATTTTAACTCTTAACATCCTGTACCATATGAAGCCACATTAGCAAAACATTCCTAAAAAGTACAAAACAGCACTGACTGCATTACATTTGAAAATTAATGTTTTTACTTTGGTTTACTGCAATTTTTCACAATCTGTCCAGCAGTAATGATACTATAAACATTTGAATTAAAAAACCCTTTTTAGATATTTTCGGCTAAATCATTACAGGTTGTTAAGAGGTAAACTAGGCCTTCAGCTTTTCAAGACCAATAGCAAATTATTTAATTGCTCCTATTTGTATACTGACAATACTATATATATATATATATAAAGAGAGAGAGAGAGAGGCGGGAGAGAGAGGTAAAAGCCTGATTGTGGCACCAAGATGTTTAGGCTTGTGTTCAGCAAGCTACCTATCTCTATACCCACTCTGCATCTTCCCTTCCCATGCATTGAGTACTCCCATGATTAGTGGATTCACTGATCTCAGCACCACAGACTCTTTCTCTCTCACTCGATCATCATCTTCATTTAATGTCCATTTTCCACACTAGCATGGGTAAAACGAGCTGTCCTGTTGTGAGAGATCCAAGTCAGAAAAGCATGATTTGACCATACACAACCTATTTTGGCTTGGTTTCTATGGATGGATGCCCTCTCTAACGCCAACCACATTACAGTGTGTGCTGGGTGGTGATTTTTGTCGTTACACCTACACGACCACTTTGCAGTGTGGACTGGGCACTATTTTCATGGCTCCAGGATGACCGCTATTGGTGTGGGTTGGGGACTTGGGTGGGGTGAGGAAGATGCATGGGGAATTGGGGACGTAGATATAGGGGTTGTATGATTACAGCGAGGGAGGTGCATGGGAGGGGTGATGGGAGGGAAGGTGGTGCATACTAGCTGTATGCATCAGCTCGTACATATGGCAGGGCATCCTGAGTCATCGTCTTAACGGTGTAATTGTGCAAGGTCAGCTTTTATCACCTCATCCCAAGTCTTCCTAGGCTTGCCCACTCAATGGCCTCCATCAACTTTGTGCGTTCTGCACCTTTTTATACAGCTGTCATCCTTCCTATACATCACATGTCCATACCAACGCAATCTACTCTCCTGCACACTGCAGCTGATCTCTCTTATGCCTAATTTCTCTCGCAGTTCGTTTATGCTTTGCTATTTGCGTATGTTACTGTTGCACATCCATCGAAGCATGGAGGCCTTATTTCTTTCCAATCTTCGCAGGTCTCACTGCTGTGCAACATGGGCTGAACTCGATGAATGGACAGATATGTTTTTTATGTTTTGGTTTCGATTTTCATAGAACCCTAAAAGATGACTATACCAGTGATATATTACAATACGACCGACGAACATAAAGTATCATAAATGGTAAATGTATATTTGAACACCTCACTCGATTTCAGCGGGAAAAAAGTTTTCCTCTTTATTTTTTCGTGTGTCATCAACAAATCTAACATCCAACATTCTGGCAATCGACTTTCTTCCCGGAGAACGCAAGGGGTGGGGTTCCCGAAATGACAGTTGTGTAACCCCAAGTCAGCTCTGATCAAACAAATCTAGGAGAATGTCTGATATATAGCGATGATGAGGATGGTAATGTTGTTTTGGGTTTTTTTTTTACTAAAAAAGGGTAAATATGTCAGTTCTCTTTCGGTTTCGATGAATATATTCTAGTTGTTTGGTCAACTGAACTACCTACTGGTTGAATTATACTGTAAACGGTTGCGTATTCCACATACATTTGTGTCCTTAACGCAAACCTCGGGCGTAATTAATGTGACATTATGCGATACGACTGGTCTTTCGAATTACATCTAACGGACTTCTACACAGTTTCTGTCTACGCAATGCTTCAATCGACAAGAAGCTACGGAAGAAGAAACATGCTGAAAGTGCAGAGCAATGGGATTAAACATTCGAAATACATAGACACAAAACGTATACATTTTGATCTTGCGAGAAAGTCAGAGGAATTTATTTAAAGAGCAATAAATAAATAAATCTAATAATTTGCTGCAGAAAAAGAAAATAAACAGAATTCCTTAGTGCGATGATATTGTATGCATACAACCCAAAATGGCTGTAGAAAGTGTATATATACGTGTGTTTATATTTGTGTTGTCATTTTGTAGAAGCAACGAGATGCTTATCTCAATAACAACATCTTAAGTATGGGAGCCTCTACGTAGTCACTCACTCTGCTAAAAATAGCAGCCAAATTTTCTTCAAATCACTCAGCATTTGGTTGGGGGTAGGCACATTGGATAACAGTCCTGTCTACCCTATAAAAAGACGGGGTGCTCACGGGTGGAATGTTTTCGATCATAGTTTTGCTTAAAACGAATGTTAGCTATATTGATAGAACCTATGATATTTGTGGAACGAAGATAACTTCCAACATACAATACAATTCAGACCACAAAAATATGAGAAGGCCTGTCGAGTTTATGACGTGAGAAAGAGACATTTTCGTGTATCGAAGAATCCCTGAAAGGTATTTCTTCTCGCAACACACCAGTAGGCCTATATTTCGGTAAAATCAAAAAAAAGCGGCGCAATTAAAATTATAACGACACTGATGGGAAATATTGATTTAAAAAATGACTTGGCTTTCCTGAGTTACGGAAGTAAATGTTTATACGTTTTACAAATCACAAAAGATAGTTCATTGTTGCTGTTTTTTAATTCCTAAGTCAATCGGGGTTGAACAGGCCTACGATCAATAACATTCTCGCTACAACCACTCTTTTGTTATTATTTTCCAGACAGTGTATTCCAGACAATATAATTTAATGTGTACTTTTTTAAAGGATGGCAGGTGGCTTTTATTTCTAGCAGATTGAGTAACCACTTCAAGGCTCCTTTACTAGATTGAGTTAGTCTAGTCTACTTAACAAATGACAAAATATGAAGTAAAGTGGGGTTAGTGGCATAAAAGTAGTCGTAAGTCTTACAGTATTTTATGACAGCAATATTAACCGGTGCAACACATGTCACCATATGCATTTTCATCGTTTGTGGTTCCTGATTGTGTAGAAAGAAACGATGACAGTCAGCGTGAGGTTGAGATTTTCTGGAACCGGCTTTCCACAGATAAAACGCAATGGATGATCATACAACGAACATGCACTCGCTTACTCTCTCTTTCTCTTTATTTCTCTCTCTTCATTTATATTGTCTCTAACTCATTCTCTCTCTTACTATTTCTTAATCGCCCTCTTTTTTTCGTAATATTTACCACGAGCGGCAGGCACTTCTCTTCACTGAGTTCCCTCCCTTTAATAACACAAACATTGTAATTACCACGTGCCACCACCACTGTTAGAGTGTCTATATAGACGCTATACCTACTAGAAAAGCAGTTAAATCTTCCTTATATCCTATTTTGCTCTCTTAAAAAAAAGAACGAGATGGTCACGTCATACCTGTATTTAAATGACAATCACAATCCATTTCCACGTGGCAACACATTTTGACATTTGTTCTCTGTATTTGTTATTTTTCCTTTCTTCTTTTCATTAATTCCTCATGTAATTAGAATAGTAAAACATTTGTCTTAGATCGTGTTTAATCGTGTTACTTTTTTTGCTAGAAGGTTATATTGCAACAGTGAATCTTAATATGACCTAACTAGATAAAGATTGCAACCTTTTTATTAGAGTCACCTGTTCTTACACTTTTTTATGACTTAGTCCAGTGACTCCCAACCTTTTCACTGACATAACCACCTTTTATTTAAAATTAAATTTAGTTATTTAGATTTTCCCAGTCCCTCTTACAGATTCTTGTCTTAATCTTCAGTGAACTCAGGTGCTTGGTCAATGTAAAATTCTCTCCAGATTCCTGCGACCAGGCTACCTTGCCCAAACAGTTTGAAGGTCTCGGTCTGCATAAATGCTCGTCTATGCCTCTACTTTGCTTTCTTTCCACCATCCACGCTTGCTTCAATTTAGTAGGTGATATCCTCTCCTTTTCAACATGGGGCTAGTTCCATCAGGGAGATGGTTGAAGCTTTACTACAGTGAAGGGAGCTGGGTGTGTCAGTTCTTGATACTGACAAGGGTAGACAGAAGCAGAGAGTGTGAGACAATCTGCATTCAAGCGACACCTTTAGCTCTCTCTTTGATCAATCTGATCAATTTTCAAGGTGTTGCTTGCTTTCTGCAAGTGGAAAATTTATGGGGGACTGGGTTGATGCCCTGCCTGTGGCCAACATTGATGGTCAAGAGGAGCTCCACATCTCCATTGCACTATGAATGGAAGTCTGAGATGTCACTGTGTTAGGCCCTATGACTCCACAAGCCTCCAAGCTTTGTCTTGCCACCTGAATGCTAGTCGCTTCACACTCCACACCAAGCTAAACCTACTCATTAAGCGGGCCCTGGCTTGGGTAAATATCCCCTCAATTCTGGAACCAGCTGGATTATCCAGAATTGATGGGAAGAGACCAGATGGTCTTACACTTTGTCCCTGGGTAAATGGTAGATGTCTCATCTGGGACACCACAGTCAGTGACTCTTTCGCTCCCTCCCACATCATGGATACTGCTTCTATTGCCAAACAGAATAAAACCCTAAAATACCCAGAACTATAAATAACTATTTTTTCAAGCCTGTGGCATTCAAGATATTTGGTGGAGCTGGGCCATTGACAGCGAAGTTCTTGTCATTGTTAGTGACTCGCCTTACCAAGGTGTCAGGTGATGCCCTGATCATTCCTGGTTGTTTCAGTGCCTTAGCCAAGCCATCACCTGCAGTAATGCTGTAAGCATACTGGTTTGTCTTAAACAATTCCATTGACCCTTGTGGCGTGTGGCCAATTGTTACACTTAGTGGTGAATTGATGGTTGTTTTTCCTTGTTTGCAGGGTCTCCAAAACTGATGAGGCTAAAGGTAAAAAAACTACAACTCATGAAATGCTTATAAACAGCTTACCAAAATATCAAGTTATTCTTAGAGCACAGTAAAGCTGCAAAACTCAAATTCTAACATGATTCAGACATGGAGAGAGAGCTGGCAACAGAGATCTTGACTGACCCAATTGAATGTCAACCCAATTCAGCCCTCCCACCAGGTACTAACCTCTCTTGGAGAGTGTGGATGTCCCTGAATTGCCTCAACACAGGTGTCAGCTGATTCAATGCAGCCATGCACCACTGGAGGCTGCAGACATCACCAGCTTGCCTATGTGGCTCACCAGAGCAGACTGCAGAACACATACTGAGTGAGTGCCCAGATCACTACTCAACTGAGAGTATAGACCTCACACACCCTAATCCCACTACTATGAACTGGTTGCAGTACCTGGGGGATGCCATGTGAATGCTGTCTCATAAGAAGAAAGAAAGAAGTACCAGACTTGTAAAAACAAGTAGTGTAACATCATCATTTCATTTTACGTCCGCTTTTCCCTGCATGCAAGGGTGGGACGGGAACTGATTCTAGCTTGATTTCTATAGCTGGATGCCCTTCCTAACACCAACCTCATTTACAGTGAGTGCTGGGTGCTTTTTTTTCCGTGGCACCTACACGTCCACTTTACAGTGTGGGCTAGGTGCTTTTTTGCCATGGCACCTCCATAACCATTTTGCAGTGGAATGATAGGGACCAATATGATTAATTAAATTCTTTGAAAGTGATGCCCCATCATGGTTGCAGTCAAATGAATGAAACCAGTAAAACAATAATAAACTGTAGGTGAATTAATTTTTTCTGTAAATTGTTTATATATTGAAGAAATGGCTATTTTCCTTGCTAGAGGTATCATGACAAACTTTCCTATCATCTGCTTACCAAGTCTCTGGATTTTATAATCTTTGCCATGTTATTCTTGGTCTTTCCCTTCTACTTGTTCCTACATTCACTATCGTCACGTTGTCTTTCTTTAACATTATACTTTGTAATTTATAGTTTGTTTTCCCACCTCTCTCTCTAGGATGCCCCACTTATCAACTGATCCATTTTTATTTCAGTTCTTTCCAGCCTTCTCTGCTGCTCCATGTTCTTCACCAATGTCTTGCTTCCTTAAATCATGGCACTTCTCATATATGTTACATATACCTTATTCATCAGTTTCAGCAACACTCGCCTCCTTATTAGCATACCACTCAGTTCTCAGAATTTTGTCCACGCATCTCACTTTATCTTATAGATGACAAATAATTTTTACACCTTCCATCTGCATTTCGCCCAACGTACACTTTACACCTAATTGTTGTTGACACATTATTTATTAATCTTTATAATCTTTTATTTTATAAACTGGCTTCACTCACTAAACTGCGACCATGCTGGTGCACCGCATCGAAGGGGTTTAGCCGAGGATATCAATCTTAATACTTATATTTTCAAGCCGGGTAAATAATTTTGTTAAAGTACTAAATTAGGAGACATAAACAAACAGCAAAGGTAAATACACGTGTCTATTTTTACATACGTAGGCTAACACATTCGTGTATGTCTGGGGTAATAGTTACGTATATAAATATTCAATTAGAAAATAAAATATAATTTTATATGAGAAATGAACTAATCAAACAAATAAATTACTTTTATTTAGTTGATACAATTAAAAGAAATATTTAGTTAGAATACTTAACTATTTATTTTAGCCAATAATATTAAGATATATATTTTATAATTGACTAATTAGTTTAGTCAATTGTTTCAACTAAATTGTTCCTCTTCTTCGTCCACTTATTTCCCTTCTTACTAAAACAAAACGTAGTTGTTCGTCTGAAGCCCCATAACACTAAAAACTGAAACCTCTTCTGTGTTATTCAGCAGTTTTTAAGTTATCATTTCAGGTGTGAGGATGTTTTACTTTCCATCTGAATGTTCTTTATCCGAAGACGAACAAAGATCCACAGACTGGTCAGGTTATTCTCTTGTGGTGGTAAGTTATTACAGATAATACTAAGTTCGTTTAAAGACTCGGAAAATATATTTTAGAAAAATTAAGAATACTCGTTACATAACCTTTTGAGAACTTTTCCCATGTTAATGTTAGCAACATAAATAAAAATGTTTTTTTTTTAACTTTTCACCTATAAACATTTTAATTTTTAATTTTTTTGCGTTTGAGTAAATTCAGTAAATATAATATTAGTGATAAAAACAACATTATATTTGTAATGTTCTTCTGAAAGAATTGCGAGCAATTTATAGTGTTATTTATTCATTTGTAATGTTATTTGTAATATAATTTTATCTAAGTTTTTTTCTCCCTAATTACTAATTTCTTACATTATTGTTAATGAAAATTCTCTCAAAAACCTTATCACCTGCTTAGGTAAAATTGTCGTTGCGATATCATCATTTAAAATATTTTAAATAACCAACAAATGTTGCGATGTCTCACTTATTAATTGCAACTTCTGTGTATGGCTCAAAACTATTCTACTCTGTATGGCATATATTTTGTAATATGACCACCGGTTGACAGATCAAATGATAGATTCATCGACAATTATTTGATTGACAATATACAATGCCCCTCGTTTTTACTGGCATTTGGCAGTATCGGTAGAGGGTCGGACGCCAAGCTTTCCAGCATAGTTACGTCCCTTTACGATCTGAGATCAAATCCCGCCGAGGTTGACTTTGCCTTTCATCCTTACGGGTTTGATAAAATAAAGTACCAGTAATGCACTGGGTAATTGCTGGCCTTGTGCCAAAAGTAGAAACAATTAATAATTGTTTCTACTTTAGGCACAAGGCCAGCAATTACCCAGTGTATTTAATACGCGGTGGATTGGCAGTATCGGTAGAGGGTCGGACGCCATGCTTTCCAGCATAGTTACGTCCCTTTACGATCTGAGTTCAAATCCCGCCGAGGTTGACTTTGCCTTTCATCCTTACGGGGTCGATATAATAAAGTACCAGTAATGCACTGGGTAATTGCTGGCCTTGTGCCTAAAGTAGAAACAATTATTAATACAGTCAAGGCGGTGGCTTGGCAGTATCCGTAGAGGGTCGGATGCCATGCTTTCCAGCATACTTACGTCCCATAACGATCTGAGTTCAACTCCCGCCGAGGTTGACTTTGCCTTTCATCCTTACGGGGTCGATAAAATAAAGTACCAGTAATGCACTGGGTAATTGCTGGCCTTGTGCCAAAAGTAGAAACAATTATTAATACAGTCAATAGAGAAAATCCTATAAAAGATCCCTTCATTTCCTCCTGTGATCTACCTACAAGAAATAGCAGCCAAATCACCTTAAAAGAGGAAGGACATTTGTAATGTGACCTTACATGCACATTGCCTGAAAAAGATAACGGATTGTTAATGGCTGAAGCACCTTAGATCATTGATCTACTCATTCATGACTGATGAGAGGCTAAACAGTAACACTGATACCCTGCTGGGTTGAACATTTACCCTTTCTTTTGTTCGGAAGTTTATAAAATACATATACCAGAGGATGTATGGGGCTGATCAAATATGTTCATGCTTGACAACTTATAAATCTCCAGACAAGAGAGACATTTAACTTTTTTAATACAAACCCAGCCAAAACTGACTCTGGATCTTTGAAACAAAATCAGATGTTTTACAGGGGTCTTTTTAAAATTTATTTCTTCTTCTTTTCTTCACCCACTTATTCCTGAGAGGGTTATGGGGGCAGAGTCCACAAACACTCCCTCCAGTGGGTCCTGTTAGAAGCAACTGTCTCCAACTGATCTGGCTGAATCTCCAAGCGAAACCAGCCAAGCTCATGGATGTTATCCAATCATCTTGCTCGGGGTCTACCCCTGGGTCTCCCACCTGTTGGTTTTGCCCGTAAAATCTGTCCAGCGATTCTTTCTGGAGACATTCTAACCACATGCCCATAGTTATCTTAATAATGAAATAATTAATAATTTTAGTAAATCCCTTGAAATTCTTCATTAATTAATTGAAATAGGGACTATAACATTAGAAACAATCACAAAATGTTGGTGCTAGTCTGTATAAGTTATTTCCTAAACATTTCAGTTGAAGTTGTCACTTGAATCCTTTGAAACAATCTTTATAAATCTTAAGCCCATCATTATCATACATCCTTTTTCAATGCTTGTAAGGGTTTTTCAGCACAACTTCTATTGTATTCCCTCATCTCTTCTCTGCAGAGAACTCCTGGTCTTTCTTCACACAACAATCATCCATACACATGTCCATATTAGCACATTCTTCTCTCTTACTGCATTTGATTCCTTTTATACCCTAAATATGCTGTTTATCAATTTTATCTTGCTCTATGTTGTGCATTCCCTTATACAATGTTTGGCCTTGTATTAAGCCTGAATTCTCTGTTTCTCAACTTTCAATAAACCTTAAACACTCACTGATTGAGTCCATCATGTTTTTCTTCACTGAAGTCACCATGGAAATATTCCAGGAAGCTGCAGTGGAGGAAGACTGCGAAAAACCTGGGCAGAAGTGTTTAGAGCTGATCTCAGAATGCTGAATCTCACCGAGGAGATGACAAAGGAATGTTACAAGTGGAGAGAGGTTGTGCTGTAAAGGGCCCATCCAATCCATGCAAGCATAGTAAATTATGTAACAGAAATATTATTTATTTTGAGGACATTACCTTAACATAAATATGAGCAGCCGGTTTGAACAGAAAGAGGTGAGAGAATCCTGGCCGGGTATGGCCAGTTTAAATGTTAAAGGGTTAAGAGACTTTAACTTAATATAGTTAGGTGTTAGATGAATACAACATGCTCTAATTGTTACTCTCACCTATCAGTGCCAAATGTTGTATAACAAAACTCTAGTTGCAAGGGATGTTACTATTGTTGTTTAGACTTAACTCAGCCCTGATCAAGAAGATCTATGATCAAATACATTCTAGCCTTGACCAGACTCTCTTTTCTTTAGGACACATTATCCAGTCCTTTTTTTTAAAGATTGTAGTATGCTTTCTGAGGTACATTTGGCTATTATTTCTAGCCGGGTGAGCAGCCATGCAGGGGATCTCTCGTTGGTTTGTAGATAATTAGAATGTAGCCATGAATTGTGCTCCTTACATATCTCTGTATTTTTTCTTTATTCTTATATTGCTATGTTAGTAGTTGTTTAGTCACAAGTTGGCCCTGATTGAGCAGAGCCATTATCCAAAGAATTCCATTCAATATCATCCTCTTTTTATTCAAACTCAGTCTATCCAGGACCATGTTTTTCAATGTGTCTTTCTTTTCTAACATGGTAGGATGTGATTTGGGGAAGATTTGCTGCTATCTCTGGCAGGCCGAATTACCTCATAGAAACTCCCATGCTAGCTCATGTGTGAGTAGTTTGTAGGTGTGGTGTATGTAGGTGGGAAAAGGTATGGAAGATTTAACTTTTCCAGTTTCTTGGAATAATTACTGTTGAATAAACTTGCAGCCTTTTCAATCACTAAATATGTGTAATATAATTGAAAATTATATATTGAGTATGTAAGTGGTAAATTAGCATTAGAACATCAGATAGATTGCTTTGTGGTATTTGTTCTGGTTCTCTTCACACTCTGAAGTCAATTTGGTCATTCTTTTGAAGTTGATAAAAAAAGCTACCAGTCCAGTATTGGGGTTGATTCTTCCTCTATATCTATATCTCCCTTCCTTTATATTAATTACTTTTTTGCTCCTCTGGAAGAAATTGGCTGTGTTCAGACCTAGAGTGGCGATGGGTTCTGCCAGGTTTAATGTTACCATGACATGCCTTATGTCATTGCAATGACTCTACAACTCCATCAGGAGTTACAGGTCCATACACACATACATACATATTTATTATTGTTAAATGTTGTAAATGAAACTAAAATTTTGGACATTTTCTGGGTATTTCAGGCTGCTGTATCAATAGGCAATGTCGGTCAATTGACAACAGATTTAATCATTTCAACTTTAGAAATGACCAAAGTTGGGTTTATCTATCATGAAAGTCTTTTACCTGTAATTGGTAACAATCCTTACTCTACAGTTAAAAGTTCTTTTTCCTTAATGACAAGCTGTGAAGGTAATGATTTTATTTTTTTGCATGTTACATGTTTATCAGTAGGTAGCAAATTGTCAGTTAAGCCATTGAATACATTGAATAGAATGCTTTGCAGTTTTTGTTCTGGTCCTCTGTCCTCTGAGTTGAAATCTCACTGAGGTTTAGCATATATTTCATAATTGTTTCTACTTTAGGCACAAGGCCAGCAATTACCCAGTGCATTACTGGTACTTTATTTTATCGACCCCGTAAGGATGAAAGGCAAAGTCAACCTCGGCGGGATTTGAACTCAGATCGTAAAGGGACGTAACTATGCTGGAAAGCATGGCGTCCGACCCTCTACCGATACTGCCAATCCACCGCCTAGCATATATTTCATAATGAAATTCATTCAGTAACTCACACAAAATATAAAAAATAATGTATGGCGCAAATATAGTCTAAGATAAACTTTGAAGTAATCAAATCATAATGTTTTTGTAGAAGGGACTTGGCCTAGCAGATAACGTATTGCACTGTCTATTCACCTAACTGGGAATGTTAGCCATGATAGAATATTTATCTCTATATCGTTTAGAACTAACGCTAAGCACCAATGCTTATGGCATTCATAGCTTTTATAAATCAGTAAATTGTAATTAATTCTCGCTGCAAGAAGACACCTACTGTATGAATTGCAATAAATCAGAAAAATTAACAATTTCAGGAGAAGAGAGCCATTTATAATAGCAGTAAAAAGTAATGGAGTAAAGGAAAATAAAGCATGACAAATGATCAAAAATGTTTCTTCTTTCATATTCTTTATTTTATTTTATTTTATTTTTTCTCAGTGTATAAATGTGAGGAAAAGAAACTTGTAATTCTGCTACAAAGAGCACCATTTGTTAAAGTAAGTTACTTTACTATATCAACATTGGCAAACTCTCAAAATATATTACTCTTTATTTGATATTTTAAGTTTTTACCATTCATTATATTAATGGTATTAGGTATTCTTTTATTTTGTTACTGGTTTTAGTCACTAGATTACAGCCAGGCTAGGGCACTGCTTTCATTTAGTCAATCATTAACCGTAGTGCTTATTTAATTTTTTCAAGTCTGGAACTTATTTTAGTGTGGTTGCTTTTTTTTTTTTGTCTGACTGTTAAGTTATGGGATATAAATACAGATTCACACACTCAGACATGCATATATAACAAACTTCTGCAGTTTCCATCTACCAAATTCCACTCACAAGGCATTGGTCAACCTGATGCAATATTAATAGAGACTTGCCTAAAATGCAGTGCAGTGGGACTGAATCCAAAACCACATGGTTGTGAAGTGAACATCTTAACCACACAGCCATACTTACATTGATGGATCCATATAAAAAAAATTATGAAATTGTATAAGAAATGATTTCTTGCATAATTTGGTGAGCATTTTTCTGCTACAAAAGCTATCATAACCCATTATCAAAGTTGGGTATGGCTAGTTTGATCAAATAGCTACATCTTAGTGATTGACAGAGTTGATTAGTTTGAATGTTAGATTGATAAAAGGGTATTTGCTAAACACTTACATACTTCTTTCAGTATATTTTCAATGTATTTGTATACCAACTAATTTTAATATTTCTTTTATTCTTTATAACAAGGGTAAGCAAGGGGAATACCGTAAATGCTTAGTTCAATGGATTAAAGAACAAAATTTTGACCAAGTTATCATTTTAACAAGTAGCTCTGCACATGAACGCCTTGATGATCAACTTCGAGGGTAAGTGACACATGTCCATTCACTTCTCTCTAGTGTCTTTGAATAAATTTATTGTTCGTTGTTTACACCCCAGGTTAATCCTAATCAAGCAAACCTATGATCAAAAAACATTCCAGCCTTGATCATCCTATTATTTTAAAGGTTATCTAGGATAACATTATCTAAGTGTTTTGTTGGGTTTTTTTTTTGGGGGGGGGGGTTCCACATTTAAGACAGTAGTGTGCGATATGTGGAACATTTGGTTGATATTTCTAGGAGGTTAAGTGACTGCATAGAGGCTGTTTTGAATGCTTTGTCTAATTGCTGGTAGTTAATTCTATCTCGATACAAGAAATATATATACATTTATTCTAACCCCACCCTTTTTTTACAGGTTTTAGTCATCAGATTGGGGCCATGCTGGGGCACCACTTCCAGTAGAGTAAGGATTGGCAATGATCATAGCATGATCAGAGTCGCCTAGAGGTTCCTCAGTAGTACAACTGATAACCACTTCAGTAGTAGTGGTGAAGATCAGGTCCAAAGTGTTGTCACCTCTTGTTGGAGAGGTGACTACTTGTGACCAGTTTGAGTCCAGCACTAGCTCAAGGAAATCGTTTGCACTTAGTGGCCAACCAAAGGTTTCCCAATCGATCTCAGGATGATTGAAGTCACCTGCAATAAACACATAAGTGGCTGTTTTCCTGGCAGCAGCTCTGAGGATATCGCAAAGCTGTGTGTCCTGATGGTAGTTTTTTTTTTGGGGGGGGGGGGGGGATAAACAACACCAAGCAGAAGTGTTGACATGGTCATACGTATGTCGCAAAAAAAAACCTTCTTGTGATTCGTTCAAATCAACTCAAGGAATTACCGAAAAGTTTGAACGAACGTAGACCATCACACCACCACCACGGCGATTAATGTGGTCCTTGCGGAAAAGGTTGTACCCAGTAATGCTGAAAACCCCATCACAGAGTAAGGAATGTGCCCATGTTTCCGTGAGTTAAACAGATGTATCTTGTTGCATAAACTGCGAGCATTTAAGGACAAAAATTTGTACCCTGCTTGCAGTTTATGATGGTGTGTTGTTCTGGTTTAGTTTCCCAGAGTTGTTGCAGTTTTTTCATTGCCAGTTATTGTGGGTAGAGCACACTCATCATTCAATTGTGATTTAATAGTACCTGGTTTCAGCTTGGTCAAGATAAAGCATGTACAGTTATGTGCTTTGATCAGCATCAAAACACTGTCTCCAGGGTCCATAGTACAGTGTATTTTGCCACCTTTGTCTTAAGTTTATTACCTAATTCAAAGCTATGTAGAACATTTTCTATTTCCCTTTGTTTTTGTTAGCTTATTATATATATATGTGTGTATGTGGGTGGGTTGCCAAATTTTCTGCATGGAAGAATGGAGACATAATGAAATATGACAGAACAAATATAACACAATCTTCACTTCTCAGCCATCAAACTGGAATGGACACTATGTGATTTCACCTTCATTACTGAAGGTATCAATAGTCTGTCCCAGGAAGTTAGAAAATAAAAGAAAGAAATTCCTCATCCTCTGGAAGAGATGTATGTAAAACAATACAAAACAATATGGCAGTCATACAGAAAATAAACAGAGGACAGAATAGTATATGGGTGAAGAAATTGAATATATATATATATATATATATGTATATATTTTTTAACTGTATGTCTACCATGTTGTTTTGTATTGTATATATATAAATCCCTCCCCATGAAGAATGCACCTCCCAACATAGACTGATAATTAGCGACCTCATAGTCAGGACGAGATGTACTAGACAGCAGAAGAGGACTATCCTCAGGAGAAAAATATGGAAGCTAAAGGATCCCACAGCCAGAAATAAATTTCAAAGCATATTACTTGATGCTTTCGACAGTAAGGAAGAGCAATTAGAGTCGTACAAGGTAGAGGAACAGTGGGAATTCCTGAAAGCAAACTTGATGATGGCGGCAGACGAAGTCTGTGGCTGGAGCAGGCCTGTAGGCAGGAGGAGAGTAACATGGTGGTGGAACAGTAAGGTGGAGGGGTCAATCAAGGCCAAAAAGCAGGCTTGGAAAGCATGGCGGGATGGGGGAAGTAGAGAAGACTATCAAGTGGCCAGGAGGGAAGCTAGGAGACAAGTGTACTTCGCAAGAAGGGAAGCAGAGGAAAGAAAGTTCAAGCATGTTCTACAACGCGAGGACCAAAAACGTGAGGTGTTCAGGATTGCTAGGCAATGTGTCAAGGAAAACCGTGATATTGTCGGGGAGAAGTGTGTACTTAACGATGATGGCGTACTTGCCATCACTGACGCTGATAAGAAGGTAGCTTGGAAGTGTCACTACGAAAGGCTACTAAATGAGGAGAATAAATGGGAGAAAGACAGTCTTCCCCACATCGATCCAATAGAGGGACCAGCAGTGTTAGTTGAAGGTAGTATAATAAGTAAGGCAATCAAAGATATGAAGACGGGTAAGGCGGCTGGGCCTTCGGAAATAGTTGCTGAGCTGCTGAAAGCCTCCGGTACGGTGGGACACACCATGATCACCCGGATAGTAAACCAAGTCATACAGAACGGGGTTGTTCCGAAGGACTGGCGTAGCAGCATCATCGTTAACTGTTACAAGGGTAAAGGAGACGCCCTAGATAGGAGTAACTATAGAGGCATTAAATTAATCGACCAGGTCATGAAAGTCACGGAAAAAGTAATAGCGCAACTAATCAGAGAGAGAATTGATCTAGATGAAATGCAGTTCGGGTTTGTGTCAGGCAAAAGTACCACAGACGCTCTTTTCATTGTACGACAACTACAGGAGAAGTACCTGGTTAAAAGTAAACCCCTATACTTAGCTTTTGTCGACTTGGAGAAAGCCTTTGACAGAGTCCCCCGTTCCATTATCTGGTGGGCTCTTAGAAAACTAGGTGTTGACGAATGGCTTGTGAGAGCCATACAAGCCATGTATAGGGAAACAGTCAGCAAGGTTAGAATTAACAACGAATATAGTGAAGAGTTTAGCGTAAAAGTTGGTGTCCATCAGGGCTTTGTTCTTAGCCCCCTACTATTTATTATTGCCCTTCAGGCTATAACAGAGGAGTTCAAGACCGGCTGCCCATGGGAACTCCTATACGCAGATGATCTAACGCTCATAGCTTAATCAATGGCCGAGCTAGAGAAGAAATTCCAAACATGGAAGCACGGCTTAGAATCAAAAGTCCTTAAAATTAACCTGGCTAAGACTAAAGTTCTAGTTTGTAGGAAAGAAAATAAGGCGCCGGTCCCCTCCGGGAAATGGCCATGCTCAGTGTGTAGGAAAGGCGTAGGTAGAAACTCCATTTTATGTCCCAAATGCAAAGTATGGGTGCATAAAAGATGTAGTGGGATCACAGGTAAGCTAACTAAGAACACAGATTTTACATGTGGCCGGTGCTCTGGTGCAATAAGTAGCAGCAAGTGCCCACAAAATACTAGCTCATTCAACTGCGCAGAGGGTTCTATAGAAATAGTGGACAGCTTCCGTTACCTGGGTGACAAAATCAGCAGTGGGGGAGGGTGCTCTGAAAGTACAGTAGCTAGAGTCAGAACTGGATGGAAAAAGTTCAGAGAGCTTATACCACTATTAGCCGCTAAAGGGTTCTCCCTAAAAATGAAAGGCAGGTTGTATGATGCCTGCATACGAACAGCAATGTTGCATGGCAGTGAGACCTGGGCATTGTGTGCAGGATATACGCAGACTAGAGAGGAACGAAGCTTGCATGCTCCGCTGGATGTGTAATAGTAATATACGTGAACGGCAAAGCATAAACGAACTAAGGAAAAAATTAGAAATAAGAGGGATCAGATGTTGTTTACTCGAGAGAAGGCTACGTTGGTATGGTCACGTGATGCGCATGAAAGACGACAGCTGTATAACAAAGTGCAGGGCAATAAAGATAGATGGTAGCCACGGAGTAGGCAGACCCAAGAAAACCTGGGACGAGCTGATAAATTCTGACCTCACACACACCTCTCCAAGACAATGTCACTGGACCGAGACCTTTGGCGGTACTCAGTAACAGAGAAGACCCGCCTCACCTAAATACAAAGTAAAACCTACTAGTCAGTAGGCATCTCTAACAAAATACACCCCCGTCCCACCCCATCCACACTGCCCCCTTCAATGCAAAGTTATGTTGGTACCACAACATCCAGGCCGGAACAAACGAGATCGTGTAGGTGTCACGACAAAAAAACACACAGTCCACGCTGTAATGTGACCGTGTAGGCAACACGGTAAAAACCTCCCAGTCCCACACTGTAAATGTGGTTGGTGTTAGGAAGGGCATCCAGCTGTAGAAAACACGCCAGACAGTCCGCGCTGTAATGTGGCCATGTAGGCAACACGGTAAAAACCTCCCAGCCCCACACTGTAAATGTGGTTGGTGTTAGGAAGGGCATCCAGCTGTAGAAAACCCGCCAGACAGTCCTATGCGAGCAAGACAACCACTCTTGCCTCAAGTGGGAAAACCCCCCATCCAAACCCGTGCAAGCGTGGAACAGGGACGTTAAACGATGATGATGATGATGATATGTATATATTTTTTAACTGTATGTCTACCATGTTGTTTTGTATTGTATATATATATATATATATATATATATATATATATATATACATACAGGGTGTTCGGGATAAATTTGACAGTTTCATCAGGAAAAAGAAAAAGTGCTTGGTATCTACAAAATTTATTTGATTTAAAAGAAATTCAATGGACAAGGAAATTACACTATTGTCAAAGAGTTTTACTCAAAATAACCGCCATTAGCATCTATTACAGTCTCAATCCGGGCCCAGAACCTGGAGCAAGCTGATTTTACACTTTCCCTGGGAAGGCCCTCAAAAACTACTTTAATTCTGTCGATTAACTGGGCTTTTGTAGTACTGGCACGGCGAATGGTGTCTTTCTCTACAGCGCTCCATACATAATAGTCCATCGGGTTAAGATCAGGGGAGTTCGGAGGCCAAACATTGGGACTGGTGTAGTCGTAAAAATTGGCTGACATCCATTTTTTTACTTTTCCCCGAGGTGTGGCAGGGGGCCGAATCCTGCTGCCATACATACGGCCTATTATTGGCTACCCTTGTTATCCAGGGCTTAACTACAGTGGTTAGCAATTCCACGTAGGCATCTGAATTCAACCTGAGACCCTGTTTGAAAAAATGCGGAGGCATCACATCACCCTCAGAGGACACACATCCCAAAACCATGACAGTTTGGGAAAATTTAGTCTGCATGACTCGAGGAGTGTCCTTTGAACTGTATGCAAGTCATCTGTTATTCTGCGTGTTGTGTTTTTGATCTTGGCAAAAGTTTTTCTCATCGGAAAAGAACCAGATTGTTTGTGCTTCAGCAGGATATTTCACTTTGCTCAGAAGTTTCTTTGCCTTTGTCAGACGATTTTCGCAGGCCTTTTCTGTGAGAAGTTGACCTCTGCGACGCTTATATGAGTAGTAGCGAAGGTCTTCATTGAGTGCAATTTTCATGGTAGAGGCTGAAACATTCAATTCACGCGACAAAGACCGAATTCCGATGCCAGGCTCCTCCAACACTTTTTTCTGTAGATTTTCGATGAATTCTGCTGTGCGAGAGCAATCAGATCTTCTGTTATGTTTCTTTCTTCTAGCCACAGCCTCGTAGTCTCCATTGCAATTCTCCAGTTCATGCCGGATTGTTTTTACAGTGTTCAGGGAGCATTGAGCAGCGACCATAATCTCCTTATTTTGATGGGCGGCGCGAATCATCATGATACAAGTTATTCTCTTTCATGATTCAGGTGGCTCCCAGTCCTCCATTCTCATTGTCATCACATATATGAATGAAGGAGGGTTTAAACTTTCAAATAAAGCCTAGTGGGCATGAATGAATTTAAAACATCTGAAAAACAACCAAATATTATTCTGTCAAATTTATCCCGAACACCCTGTATATATATGTATATATTTTTTAACTATGTCTACCATGTTGTTTTGTATTGTATGCGATGAAATACCCATGATCGTTTGGTAAATCACTGATGAGGGACTAATTTTATAACATGTTATCCATGTGCAACCAGCAGTTTTCTTCTCACCTATATATATATGTATATATTTTTTAACTGTATGTCTACCATGTTGTTTTGTATTGTATATATATATATATATATATGAGTGTGTATTATCTTTCTCTTCCAGTTCACAATTTCGGTTTCTTTTATCGTCTGATCAAGAGTCAACAGTTGGAGACTTTCTAGAAAACAAGCTAAAATGGAAACGACTAGAAAAAAGACAGTGTTTCCCAGCACCTTCAGCAATTGAAAATGAATCTGGTACAAATCAGAATATAGAATCTATTTATATTCCTAGAGGAGGAATTGCTAAAAGCCTTTTTACTGAATGGTAAGCAATGGTTTTATATAATAGTCTGTAAAGTTCATTTTACCTGACTGGAATTTTCTTTTTGCTGTTTCATCAGAGTGAGAAGAGCAACACCTATGAACCTTTATTTTTTCTGATCCCTCTGTTCATGTTTTTCCTACTCAGATCAACCTGCAGAATTTCAAATTGAACATCAACTGCGTTTGGAGGGAAGACTGAAAAAGTCATGGGGACAGTTGCCTCTTCTCCTCAAACTAAAATGTAGTAAAGAAAATGCTCTACATTTTTTTTTCATTTATTCACCAAGCAATACTCTTATGCCTTCTTTCAAATAATAATGTTTTACAAATTTAGAATTGTGTCCCATGACACTATATAAAGATGGAGCCTTTACTTGTGTAGTAACATTGGGTTGCAGAGCATGTATTTAATGAAGATTTTTAAAAAGTTGAAGTCCCTCTCGGGTTAGAGCTTATACTGGTTTCATTAATGGAAGCATTAAGTTACTGAGAGTACAAAGGAGGGCACCGGTTTGTCACAAGTTTAACCTCCAGCTGTTGACTGTACTTATTCTTATAGCTGAATGGACTAGAGTAACATAAAATGAATTGCTTTACTCATAGACACAATGTGCCACTTGGTCTGGGATGGAACCCATGACTTTGTGATCATTAGCTCAATACCCTAACCACTAATCTCCATCAAGATTACCCTGTTAATATTATAACCTAACAGCTATTTTTTTAAATTGCCACAACTACTATATCAATATAATTAGTTATAAAAATGAGTGATGTTAAAGAAAACATCTAATTTTTTGAGCAGAAATGTCATTATCAGGCTCTTAGCTTTCTGAAATCAAATCCTTCTGTGACCTACTTGTGTAGTAGACTTAATCCATTTCCCAGTTTAACATAACCTAGCTTATGGGTAATGATGTTGGTTGTCTTAAAGGATGGCTCCTGCTCATTAGCCTCTGAAACCAAAGATGAAATAGATAATCTGACACGGTTACGGTTCAAGAAATGAAGAAGGAGTGAGACTTCTTGAATTTTGTGATGCGAGTACATTGACTATTTGCAACACAAACTTCCAGAAACCTGCCAATCACCTAATAACCTACAAATCTGGTGAGCACATAAGCCAGATTGACTTCTTGCTAGTTAGGCAGCGGGATAGGCAGATAGTGTCTAATACCAAGGCATACCCTGGGGAAGAATGTACCCCACAGCATAGGTTAGTTGTTAGTGATATCTCAGTAAGCAAGAGATGGAATGAGACATATAGGAAGGTGTGGAGAAGAAAAGTCTGGAAGCTAAAAGACCTTTCACTAAAATACAAATTTACGAAAGCCCTTCAAGATGTATATGACGAAAAAGAAGACGATTTAAAGACGTATGACATAGATAATAACTGGAATTTCTTACGTGACAACTTGCTGCAGGCTACTGATGAAACCTGTGGCTGGAGCAGAGCTCCAACCAGACAGAGAGTGACCTGGTGGTGGAACAGCACAGTAGATAAGGCTATTAGAGACAAAAGACTAGCATAGAAGGCTTGGAAAAAGGGTGGGAGTAGGGAAGAATATACAGCCACTAAGAGAGAAGCTAGACGTCAGGTGTACTTAGCACGCAGGGAGGCAGAGAGTAGGAGGTTTGCCAATGTTCTGCGACGGGAAGATCAGAGGCGTGCGGTGTTCCACATTGCAAGGCAGTGTGTCAATGCAAATCAGGATGTTGTTGGAGATAAATGTGTCCAGGATGATGCCGGTGTACTTAGTGTCACGAATGATCAGAAAAAGGAGGCCTGGAAATGTCATTATGAGAGACTGATGAATGTGGAGAACGAATGGGAGAGAGAGAAATTACCCTTGGTAGATCCGACAGAGGGACCAGCTATTGAGATTGAAGAATATAGGGTCCAAGAGGCGATTAGGGAAATGAAAAATGGTAAGGCTGCCGGACCATCGGGAATAGTTGCTGAGATGCTGAAGGCATCAGGGGACGTAGGCACTAAACTGGATGCACGCATCATCAATCAGGCTATATATGGTGGTGTCATACCCAAAGACTGGTGCAGCAGTATTCTCATAAATTGCTACAAAGGTAAAGGGGATGCTTTGGAGAGGAGCAATTATAGGGGTATAAAACTGATAGATCAGGTTATGAAAGTGGCAGAAAGGATTTTAGCACAACTAATTAGAGAAAGGGTCAAACTAGATGAGATACAGTTTGGTTTTGTGCCTGGGAAGAGTACAACAGATGCCCTCTTCTTGGTGAGACAATTGCAAGAGAGGTTCTTAGAGAAGAATAAGCCACTATACTTAGCCTTTGTTGACCTAGAGAAGGCCTTTGATAGGGTACCCCGATCTGTCATCTGGTGGTCCCTAAGGAAGCTAGGTGTTGAGGAATGGCTTGTGAGGACAGTGCAAACTTTGTACAGAGGTACTCTCAGTAAAGTCAGGGTAGGAATGGAGTTTAGTGAGGAATTCCAGATACAAGTAGGAGTACATCAGGGTTCGGTCCTCAGCCCGCTCTTGTTCATTATAGTCCTCCAAGCCATAACAGAGGAGTTTAAGACTGGCTGTCCATGGGAACTTCTCTATGCTGACGATCTGGCTCTTATAGCAGAATCAGTAGAGGAGTTAGAGAATAAATTCCGGCTATGGAAACAGCAGTTGGAAGCAAGAGGACTGAGAGTAAATCTAGCTAAGACAAAAGTGTTGATGAGTAGTAAAGAGGACAAAACCCTGATTCCGTCAGGGAAATGGCCATGTTCGATATGCAGAAAAGGAACTGGCATAAATTCTATAAAATGCACACAATGCAGGTCCTGGGTACACAAGAGATGTAGCGGGATAGCAGGCAAACTAACAGGTAGGGAGAAATATGTATGCAGTAGATGTACAGGGAAATTAGACAGTAGAAGTCGCACTGATAGACACATTTTTCAAATGCAAGAGGGCACTATAGAAGTGGTGGATAGCTTCTGGTACCTAGGAGATCAGATTAGCATGGAAGGAGGGTGTTCCGAGGCCATAGTATCTAGAATAAGGACGGGTTGGAAGAAGTTTAGGGAGCTGCTTCTTCTGTTGACGAAGAAGGGTTTCTCCCTGCGTACAAAAGGCCGGTTGTATGATGCCTGTGTGAGGAACGCGATGCTGCATGGTAGTGAGACATGAGCAGCAACTGCAGAGGATATGCGACGGCTGGAGAGAAATGAGGCAAGCATGCTCCGTTGGATGTGCAGTGTAAATGTGTGTGAACGACCCAGCATAAATGTGTTGAGAGAGAAACTGTGTCTGAGAGGGATAGAATGTAGTGTACGGGAGAGGAGACTGAGGTGGTATGGACATGTGATGCGCATGGAGGATGACCGATGGGTGTTGAAGTGCCAGGAATTGCCAGTTGAAGGAAGACGTGGTAGAGGTAGACCACGAAAAACATGGGCGGAGGTGGTGAGAACAGACCTCAGATCATTGAAGCTCACGGTGGAGATGACGAGGGACCGTGACGAGTGGAGAGATGCTGTGCTGAATAAGACCCGTCCCACTCTTGCAAGCAGGGAAAAGCGGACGTAAAATGATGATGATGATGACTCAGAGAGTTGAAGTCCAGTGCTGCTGGCAGTTTTTGTTGTTTACCATTCTCTTCCATTTCCTTCTCAGTGTCACTGCTGATTATAGATGGGAGAGAAGGTTGATTAGCTTCTTGGTCAGCTTCTGGGACTAAATATGAGGCAATCTCCTCTGATAATTCCATGCCACTGGTACTACTAGAACAACAGTCATTGCATCCTGTGGTTTCATTGTTTTCTATTTTACTTTTTCAATTCTTCAGGGCAGTAAGCTTTTAAGTAGCCTTTTCTATCACCAGCATGGCAACTAGAACTGGGGTTTTAACTCTAAAAATTTTCAGCAGGATATTAAGAGTTTAAAAAACGACTTTTGCCCTAAAAGAGGTAAAAATATGCAAATAATTATTGTAAACCATTCTTTTGCAGTAGTACATAGATAAAGTAGAAACTTATCTCCACTTAAACCCACTTAGTATTCAGAATCTAAATCATGTTTTAATGACACTAGAACAAAAATAATAATAATTGTTTCTACTTTTTGGCACAAGGCCAGCAATTAACCAGTGCATTACTGGTACTTTATTTTATCGACCCCGTAAGGATGAAAGGCAAAGTTACAACTCTATCCTGCAAAGCATGGTATCTGACCCTCTACCGATACTGCCAATCTACTGTCCAAAAATAATAATAATTGTTTCTACTTTTGGCACAAGGCCTGCAATTACCCAGTACATTACTAGTACTGTATTTTATCGACCCCGTGAGGATGAAAGGCAAAGTTAACCTCGGCGGGATTTGAACTCCAAAAATAATAATAATTGTTTATACTTTTGGCACAAGGCCAGCAAATTACCCAGTACATTACTGGTACTTTATTTTATTGACCCCGTAAGGATGAAAGGCAAAGTTAACCTCGGCGGGATTTGAACTCGATGTATTATTAGGGTGGAAGATTGGCAGAATCATTAGGATCTTGGAAAAAATACTTTGTGGTATTCCTTCCAGCATTTTATATTTTTTTATTTAGGTTGGTGGATTGGCAGAACTGGTAGAACATCAGACAAAATGCCACTGGCATTTATTCTGGTTCTTTACATTCAAATCCCATCAAAGTCAGTTTTGCTTTTCATTCTTCCAGAATCGATAAAATAAAATACCAGCCAAGTTTTGGAGGGGGAAGGGGTTGATGTATTTGACTTTTCCTTTCTCCTAAAATTACTGGCCTTGTGCTTAAAGTCGAAATCATTATTATAATAAATAATTTTTTTTCATATTAAAGCTGTGATGCTAAGATTCCTGTCAGTGTGCTGCTGTTGTTCTGTGCTGAAGGGGATAATGCCTGGCATGCTAAGCACCTAGCAGCAATTGTCAATCAATGGCTGAATTTAGTACCAATGCTGGTAGTAAGTATATATATTTATTTAAATCAGACAGAATTCTCTCACCTCTTTCTGTTGAAATCAGTTGTAACTGGCTGCTCATACTGATGTTAAGGTATTGTTCTCAAAATAAATATAAAAGTTTGTAGATTCGATATTATGTGAGATAATTATGTAAGATAAAGCCTTTACTGTGAAAATACAATAGTAAATATAGAGTAATGTAAATATTAAAGGGTTCAGAGACACCAATGGAGCCTTTATGTGGTCGCTTAATCTGCTAACGATAGCAACCAATTACCTCTGGAATTACTTCTTACTGTCTTAAAAATGGAAGGATACATTGGATAAAGTAATCCCAGATGTATAAAAAAAAGGTGGGATGATCTAAGACTGTACATAGTTCTGTACTATTAAGCTATTTATTTTTAAATATTTATACTTGTTTAAGACCCTTCCATTATAATATTTTCTATGTAAGAACCTTTGTAAAGTTATGCAACAAACACTGACTCAAAAATGAGAAAATTAGTTATTTTAGTAAATCTTTCCAAATTCTTGATTATTTTTAAAATGATTTGAAAATCATAGCTAGTGTCTTTCATTAAAAATATGTAATAAAAAGGTTAAGATACACTGTAACCAATACTAGAAAGTAAAATAACACCAGTATTTTATGTAGTAACAACAATAACTGCAGCAACAAAGTGATAGAAAACAAGAATTAACTAGGGAACATCTACATGGTTGTTTGGCCTTTTAAAAATAACAAATCATACCATACCACGAAACACAAACAAACCAAGAATAATGTATTCCTAGAAACATTCTACTTGAAAAATAAAATGACAGGTTAGTCACTGTCAGAATACTTTTCTTGCTCAATGGCTGCTAAACTGGGGTGAAATAAAAATTATTATTGTTATATTCCACATAATTTTTTAAGCGTTTCATTTATTTTCTTATTCCAGTCTCCAGACTTACCGCTACCAACAGATTTCTGGAAAATTCCCCCTTCATGGAAACTTATATTTGGAAATACATTTGACCAATCTCTATTCCATTAAGTTGATGATATTCACCTCGAATATTTTGTTTTCAGAAGACTTTAAAATAAATTATCCTCTTTCTTTACCATTCTATCTACATCGATTTACATGCTATTCATCAATATTTTCATCAAAATTAATTTCTCTTACAAAACAAATAAAAACTTATAAAAAGGAAAGAAATGTTTTGTTACAATGGTTAAAAAAATAGCAATCAGATATTTAAAATTGTTCTTTGTGAATTATCTTTTACACCATGTTTCAACTGATTTTTAGTTCTTTTTTGTCCACTTATTCCTGAGTGGGTTTTGAAGGCAGAGTCCTCAAACACTCCTTCTAGCAAGTCCTGTCAAAAGTAGCCCACCAATTGAGCCAGCCAGATCCCCAAGCGAGACAAGCTGAGCTCATGGATGTTATCCAACGATTTTGCTCAGGGTCTACTCCTAGGTCTCCTGCCAGTTGGTTTTGCCCATAAGATCTGTCCAGCAATCCTTTCCTGAGTCATTCTAACCACATACTTGTAATATCAAAGCTGTGATCTCCCAATTTGGAGAAGTAATGGCTCTACCTGGAGTCAACCCCATTTCAGCCGCTTGTATGATGACTGTAGGTAAGGGTTGACACAAATACTGAATTGAAGATCTTTAATTGAGAGATACATCATCATCATTTCATGTCTGCATTTCCATGCTAGCATGGGTTGGACATGTTATCACAGTCTGAGTCAGTTGTTTTTTAAGTTGTTGCCCTCTTAGACAGGTTAGGGAGCATGTGGAGAGATCTGATGTAACCCCTTGCTACATAGGCATGGATGCTGTAGAAACTATGCCAAAAATGGAACATACAAGTGAGATATTGTCCCTAACCAACCAAAGAAGGCAATAACTCTAAATATAAACCGACTCAGACCATGAGAACTCATCCAATCCATGCAAGCATGGAAAGTAAATGAAGATGATGCATGTTATTATGAGAGGTTATTAATGGAGATTGTATTAGAGGAAGAGATCCTACAGGGGTATAAGCTTTTGGGGCTGATATATTTTTTGGTCAGAGATTATTAAGGATATGAAGAAGAGAAAAATACTGGGATAGTCGCTGAAATACTGAAACTATCTGGCAAAGTATGTCTTAAGCTAGTCACTTTCATAGCCAACCAGGTTATATATGATGATATTATACCTGATGACTGGTGTAACAGTATAATCATTACTTAATACAAAGGAAAAGGTTATACTCTATGAAGGAGCAACTACAAAGTCATCAAACTAATGGAACAAGTTATGAAAGCAACAGAGTTTTAGTACAACTCATTAGGAATAGAATTAAATTAGATGAGATGAAGTTTGGATTTGTGCCAGGAAGGAGCACTGTAGACGTTTTCTTTTTAATGAGGCAATTGCAGGGGATATTCCTAGATGAGAACAACCTCTTGTGTTGGGGACATGATTAAGTACACACTGTAAAGTGGTTAGTAATAGGAAGGGCTGTAGAAAACTTTTCAAACAATGAGTCAAGAGAACCCTTCAGTTTTGTTAAAGATCTGACAAACTCCCTAATGCAGGTGACATGGTAAACTGCATCCATTACATTCTGTACAATGCAGGAAGATAATGTGAGGTGTGGTCTCGTGGTCAGTAGTTCCAAATAAGCACTGACTTGGTTTGTGACAATCCATCCAACCCTTGTTAGCAGGGAAAATGAATGTTAAATTATATATATAAACTAAATTTGTTTTCGCTCTAACATGGATATGAAAATGCATTTGTGAGTTTTATATTGAATAATGATAATAATATTTGATTCGTTTGCAAGCAAACAGTCTCATGACGCTGTGTTTTTAGACGACTTTCATCATCCTTTTGTTCAGCATGGCCTTAGCCGGATGGCTGGAATAGGTAAAAGAGTATATATATACATAATATATAACAAAGAGAGAGAGAGTGAGAGAAATATGTAATATCCCTCATGTGATTTTACATATATCTATACCCACTCTGCATTTCCCCATGCATTGAGTACTCCCATGATTAGTGGTCCCTCTGGTCTCAGCACTGCAACCCCTCTCTCTCTCTCTATATATATATATATATACACACACACAGACAGACAAATTTCTGTTTATTTGTCACTAGGGCACAAAAGAAAGGGACATGTACATGGGTGGGGGGAGTTTACATAAAAATCGAGTAAGAAAAATATAACAAACAAAATAGTAACAAGAAGGTCCTCAATAGGGAGGGATCGTTTTGGGGTCACACACACCCGAAAAAAAGTGTGTGACCCTTCTTCACGGGAGCACAAAGAGAGGGTGCTCCCTTCTTCCTGTTCCACCTACAGGCTGAGGTAGAGAGAAGGCCCATTCACACGGGCCATTCTCGCAACTTTCATCCACCTTTCATAAAACTGGCTGGAGTGGAGCACCTCTCTCTCCATCCTGATCCTTCTTCCGAAATGGTATCGGAAGAAAAGGACCAGTTGTTGGCCGGAGAGAAAGGTGTCCGACCTCAGCCCTTTCAGACGCGTCCACCATATAACCTCTTTTACCATGGCTATTACACAGAGGAAGACCGCCTCTCCTTCATTTTTGAAGGGGGGAGGCGGCTTGATCGTTACAATGGACTCGGTGGTCAACCTAATTGGTCCCACCCGTAACAGCAGTTGTTCGACATAGCCCCACAGATCGGCAACGCCCGGGCAGTGCACCAATGCGTGCGCGACGGTTTCCTCGTCGCGCACGCATCTGGGACAGATCTTTTTCGAGGGCTCCCTACCCGGGCGCCCGTGTCTGTAGAGCTTACCCCGAATGGGCAGAGCCCCTCGGTAGCACTGCCAGGCCAAGGACTTCTGGAAGTTGTCCATAGGTCCCGGGTCGAAAGTCCTACCAAATAGACTGGCCAGTTCGTCCTCCTCCATGCCTAGGGTTTCTCCGAGGGCGTCGTCGCACCCGCTAACCACCAGTTGCCCAGTTTTCTCGGTCTTTGCTTCACCCAGGACTGCAGCTCGGTGAGCGAGACGAGCCTCGGGAAGGCTCGCCTCACAAACGGGGCCCACACCGGTTGACCGGTGAGGAATACCTGGAGGTGCCTTAGCCTCAATGCGTGTTTACGCATTTTTAGCCACGGCATCCCCAGCCCTCCTTTCAAAGGGTGTTGACAGCAGATGGATCTCCTCACCAGAGGAGACCTCTTCTTCCAAAGGAAATAAAAGAGGGCACGCTCCATTTTGGCGAGGATCTCACCCGGGCAAGGCACGACAGTCAAGCGGTAGTAGATGACGGACGCTATGTAAGCGTTCGCCACCTCCGCCCGACCTTTCAGGGATAGTTTGCACTCGGCCCACTTCTGGGTCAGTGCAAACACCCTATTCGTCACCTCACCCCAGTTTTTCTCCACCTGGAGGTCTGGTCCGAACCAGACCCCAAGCAACTTCACCGGGCCCTCCGTCCACCGTCCGACGATACCGTCGCACGCCATCGCTTTGCCCCTCCACTCGCCGAGTTGCAAAGCGACTGACTTGTCCCGGTTCAGCTTAGCCCCTGTCAACCTTTCGTACTCCTCCAGTAAGGTGCTGATTGCCTCGATTTCCGAGGTGGTCGACACCATTACTGTTACGTCATCGGCGTAGGCCGACACCGCTTTGCGCAATCCCGGTTCCAAAGGGATGCCCTGCAACAACTCCAACTTCCGCAGTAGTGGCTCGAGAGCCAATACATACAGAAGGGAGGAGAGAGGGCACCCCTGTCGGATGGAGCGGGTGATTTCGAACGGCTCCGAAAGGTAGCCGTTCACCTTAACTCTAGAGCAGATGCGGCTGCTGTGCATGGCAGTGATCCAGCCCCTGAAAACGGGTCCGAACCCAGCCGCCGCTAGCACCGCATCCAGGTAACCATGGTCCACCCTATCGAACGCTTTAGACTGATCTAAATTTATCAGGGCCCCACCAAAGCCGGGTTCGTTCCCAACCCTCTCTATGATGTATCGCATGAGGTGGAGGTTGTCGTGGATGGACCTGGACGGGATAGCGCATGTCTGCGCATCTCCCACCAGGCCCCCCACGACAAGCGCCAACCTCTTCGCTAACACCTTGGCCAAAATCTTTAACTTTGCATTTAGCAGAGTTATGGGCCTAAAATTACTAATGTCATCCCCCTTGTTCTCGTCCTTCCTCACTAGTGAGACTACGCCCTTGGTCACAGAACAGGGAATTCTCCCGTTCTGTTGCCAGTTGCAGTAGACCGCCTCGAGGAGATCGGGGAACAAGTCCGGCATATTAATATATAGTTCGTAGGGCAGACCATCGAGCCCTGGAGATTTGCGTTTGCCGGATAGGCTCAGCACGTCCCCTATATCAGCAGCTGAGATCGGCCCGTCGCAGGACCTCGCCTCCTTGTCCGAAAGACGCGGCAGGCCGTCGAGGTATGGACCGAAATCCACATCCCCAACTGGCCCCCCGCCCCTCCCGAACAATCGGGCAAAGTGCCTTTGAAAGGCCTCGCACATTTGCTTTGGTTCAAGGATCAACCGTCCATCCTGGTCTCGCAAAGACCGGATAGTGGATTTAATCCCACTTTTCGCTTCTGTCACGCGGGCCCAGCTAACAGCTTTGGTCCCCTCATTTCCCAGAGCACATATGTTGCTTCGGACAACGCAGCCTTCGTGTTTCACGTCGAAGAACTGGTTCAAGACCGTTCTCGACGCTTGCACTCTGGCCACGTTGCCGCTTCTCATTGCCTCTTCAACATTAACTACCAACTCCCTTTCCTTCCTATTTCTATCTGAGGCTAACTCCTTACTAACTCCTATTGAAACTACTCTAATCTCTCTTTTTAGAGAGCCCCACCACCTGTTGTTGACGATGGCGCCCGTCAACCGCTCCTTAACTAAGGTTCTAATCCGGTCCCTGTAAGCTCTACTTGCCGGTAAGGACAAGTTGAGCTTCCAGTAACCGGGTCCCTGCCTATGCGTTCTATCAAGGTGGACTACGCAGGTCACTAACTTGTGGTCTGAATAGCCCACCATGAGCATTTCTGGACAACTTAAAAAGTCCTTATCCTTAATTCTAACTAAGAACCTATCTAGGTACGATTTAGATTGACCACTATTATTTGACCAAGTCCAGGTTGGCACAATCGGAAAATCTAGCCGGTATCTATCGGCCAGGTCAAATCGGCCGATTAACCCCTTAAGGCTGTTACACCCCCCCTCTATCGGGACATGCCCCTACATAGTCCCAACGTACATCTAGGATACCATTCCAGTCCCCCACTAAAAGCAAGGAGCGGGACGTCCCTAGAAGAGTCTCCAGACGATGGAAGAAGTCCGACCGCATTGCCTCAAAAGGGGCGTATACGGCGACAAGCCTAAAAGCTTCGCCTTCACCATTGCCAAGGTCCAGAACCACGAGTCGACCCTCCGGGTCCAAGTGTACCGTCTGTTTTTGCAGCAGAACGACAACCCCACCCCCACCTCCGGGCTGACAGAGAGATGCGTGCATCTCAAAGTCATCAAAGGTGGGGGTAAGCTGTCGCATGCTGCTGATCCAGGCCTCGCAAATAACCATCACATTTATACATTGTGACCTGAGGTCACTTAGAAGTTTAGCTTGCTTCCAAGGTGAGCCCAGGCCACGCGCATTTAGACAACCTAGTCTTAACACAGCCATGTTGGTGGCAAAGAAAGAGGCACTTACCTCTCTGCGTCCCGGGGTTCGGGCCGCTCAGTTTCCATGGGGCTGGTGGATGGGTTGATGGGTGGGGTGGTGGTTTGTGGTGGTGTGGGGTATTAGTGTGTGGAGGGGTTGGGGTGTTTGGAGTTGTGTGGGTGTTTGAGGACGGGAGGGGAAAACCTTTCAGGAGGACGCGGTTGAGTGGCCTGGTGCAGGGTGGGCCCACGTCCTCAGGGTAAATGTCTTTCAAAGTTTTGAAAATGTCAAGTGGGACTTTCACCATTTTCAGGTTAGGGAGTCCCATTGCCGTTACAAAATTCGGCCCTTCGGTTTGTATCGAAGGGTTGTTTTCTATTTTTTCAGTTAGGTTTTTATTGTTTTTGTTTATGTATGTGTAGAGTTTTTGTGTTGTGTTTGTTTTTGCTTGTTGTTCTTGAGTGAGTTTGCGTTTTGTTGTCTGTGTTGTGTTGTCAGGTGGGGTTATTTTTGTTTGTGTGGTGTGTGTACGTTTTTTTCTTTTCACTTTTTGGAAGGGAGCCCCCTCGTCTTCCGACGATATGAGCTCCTCCTCCGTATTGGAGGGGAGGGGTATATCTCCGGGTTGTGTATGAACTGCGTGTGTTTTTGTATTTGTGTTCTGTGGGGTGGGGCTGGGTAGGACCGTGTTTTGGGTTGTTTTCTTGAGCTGTTGATGTTGTTGTTGTGGTGGTGGTGGTGGTGGTGGTGTTGTTGGTTTTTGTTGTCGTTGTGGTGGTGATGGTAGTGTATTTTGTTGTTTTTGTGATGGTGGTGCTGGTTGTTTTTGTTGTTGTTGTGGTGTTTGTAGCAGTGGTTTTTTTGTTGTTAGTAGAGGGCAGGCCGTCCTCAGGTGACCTCTGCCAGCGCAGTGGTAACATGAGGGTCTCCTGCCTTCCACTGTGATATTTATGAAGGTTCGCCCATCCAGTAGGACTCGGTTGGGTATTCCGGAGATTCTCTCAGGTGTCATCTGTAAGAGAACCTCCAGACTTTTCCCCCCGAACAGTCCACTGGTGGACTCCCCTGCTGAAATAAGGATGTCCTTTTCTAGGTCCGTAAATCCTGTTAGGACGGACCAGATGTTAACTTCTGGCATTGGGCTCCACATTCTTATTCTTTGTGTTCTTCTTCCTTTATATGTGGGGAAGAAGGTGTATTGTGGTGACACTATAGGTGCCACCGAATATTTTTGAGCCAGCATTTCGTCCTTCATTCGGACCATAATGCTGGCATACAGCTTTCCTCTTTCAATAAAGAGTATGTCCTTTTTAATGTCTTTCAGAACCAGCTCAATTTGACTTTCTGTCAATTGAGCTGGCTTTCTTGTTGCGTTGGTTATAGTCATGTAGGTTATGGTATTCCTATATACCTGTTGACGAACTTCTTCTGGGGAGTTGATCGTAAAAGAACCATCCTCCCCAAAAGATACGTATTTTCTGGCATCTAGCAAATTTTGCTTAGCGTCAGTTATATCTATGGGCTTGTATTCAATAGCTTTCCTGACCGTTTGGGCAAAAGAAATTTTGTTGTCTTTGTTGCTTGTTGTTGTAATGTTGTTGGTTTCATTATTTGTGGTGTTATTTTTTTCTTCAAAATTTAGGTTTTCATTCGAATTAATATTCTTTTTTTTTCCATTGGAGAGGAGGGGCTGTTCAACAGTTTGAATTGTTGTTCCCTCTTTCCCGCTTATTTTTTTGGTAGGCGTGGCGTTAGCTTCCAATATGGCGATATCGTTTTCGACGATATCGTTTTCAACAATATCGATAAACATTTCTGAATTAAATATTTTTCACCCCAAAAGGGGTGAAAATATATTTACCCTGCGTCTACAGTCCCAGACTAGGGGTTAGAGTCAATAATAAAAAACAATTCAAATAATGCACTCACAAATATTCCAGGTAAAAATTCCAAATCGAAGAGCCGATATGAAAGACGTCTACTATCCTCAGACAGACAGACAGAGAGAGAGAGAGAGAGAGTCAGTGATTCATTGCTACAGAACAAACTTTGACAAAGATGCATATAAAGTATATCTGATCTTTCAGATGTGTTTCATTCATGAAGATTCAAATGGGTGTGTCTGGTGAAGCCACACCTAGGGTTCATTGGTGGGAATTATAGATTTTAGCCGTGTCGGTGAGTGATTAGTAGTATGGAGTATAACTTGTTAGCTCATATGACAAGGACAATAACTAAGTATCTATTGGTAGAAATCATGCTCTCTAAACTATCCTCTGCCTCTTGGTCACAGCTGACGGGATGGAGAAAACATTGCCCTGGAGGACGGCGAGGGGAAACACGCTGGAACATCCACTCCATATCGCATCTGCAGCCACACCTTATTGGTCAAAGTATGTCGACCCTGTTGGAATCTATGACAGACTTCACATGCAGTCTTTAGTCATCGACAAGGGAGGCTACTCTGTGCCGTTTGTATTTTGGAAGAGTGACCAGCTTGAAATTGTCTAAAAGTAATGCTTACCTGTGGTGACAATTGGATAACTCAGATTTTCAATTAAGGGATCTTGTGGACTTTTTATGTCTGGAATTCTTCAGTTATGCAACTAATATTAATATGAAGTAGATCTGTTAATAATTGTTTCTATTTTTGGCACAAGACCAGCAATTACCCCAGAGTATTACTGGTGCTTTATTTTATCGATGCTGTAAGGATGAATGACAAAGTTAATCTCAGGCGGGATTTGAACTCAGAACGCAAAGAGCCATAACTCTATGCTGCAAAACATGATGTCTGATGCTCTACTGATACTGCCAATCCACCACTCTTTAGATCTGTTAATAATTGTTTCTACTTTTTGGCACAAGGCCAACAATTATCCCAGTGTATTACTGGTACTTTAATAATATTCCAAGATATTGCAGGGCAGTGATGAGCTTGGTTGCTGAGCTTTCAGATAAATTGGAACAAGGAAGAGTTTTTCCTATACTTAGATCCAAAGGAGTGCAAACATTAGTTGTAATATTCCCTGAAGTTGTGAACCCTGTATAGTTCCTCTGTATATTATCAGGTTGTTTAAATAATGCTCAGTCTACTACTTCATTGGAGAGATCCAATTTGGATAAGTAGATTGAGTTTGATAGTTACAAGCTATTGTGTAGCTGTTTATTGGAAGCAATATTGACTAGACAAAAATAGCTAACTTTCTGTACATTAAAATGCTTATGGTATCTCTGTTGGAAAGTGGTGCCTTATAAAGGACAAGAAATTCTTGGTTAATAGAGATGTTAGAAATATGAAGGGGAAATTAAACTAGATTACTTTTTCTTCCTAACCCTCCTTTGATCTGGGGGTGGAGAGTATCCTCTGGGCAAACTAGTTTCTCCTGGTTAGTGCTTTATTATAAAAGGAGACTTTCTATTATACTAATTATCAAGTTTCTAATTATAGCTGGGGCACAATCTGAGTTTTTTGGATAAATAGTCTCCTTGTTTAGATTCCTATAAGAGTGGTGTTTACTCGTTTTAAGATCTAATGTGATATCTAGGAAGTTAATTATTCTTAGATATTAATGGTTATATCTAAACCATACTCCTTGCCTGAATCAGTCCATAATGGGGCCATTTATATTGTATAACATTGAGTATGATCGCTTCTAGAAATGTCAAACTCACAAGATCAGCAACCTATGCTCCATTATAGCTCTCTATGGAGACATCAAACAGTGATTTATGTCTATTTTTGACACACTGTGAAACATAGTATAAGGACTTTCTGGCATTTATCTCTATTTTAATGTCCAGATTGCTAATCATAGTGAATTGTTTAGAGAAGTCCGGGCTTTCAGGAGGGATTTTGATAGAGATAAAGAATTTGCAGACTACTTTATTTTCAAAGCCATGGAAGTACTTTTATGTTAATAGTGTCAAGGATGTGCTTACTATTTGCAATTCACATTTGGAGGTGGGTAGGGCTGATAAACAAATATTTGAGGATTAGAGAGAGAATTGATTTTGTGATCCTTAAAGGGGACACAGGGCAAGGTGGTTTAGTGTATACAGTATTGTATATTGAAGGGTTGTATCTTTTCATATTGTTTGTAAGGAGCCTCGTGTATGCTGCACTGCTTAGTTTGTATGTATCCGTTGTTTGACAAAGCAAAAACTCTATACACATGTAAGTGTAAGAGTGCTAAGGATGCCATAGACTTGTTTATTGTGTTTAGGAAGGTACTGGTGTTAAGTCAAAATGTTAGCTTGTTTATCAAGTTAATGAGATTAGATTTAGTGTTCAAGGTCCTAGATTTAGGGGGATAATTTTCGCATTTTAAATCCATTTGTACATGTTTACAGGTATTCTAGTAATCCATTGCTGGTACAAAGATTTGTAGTGCAACTGCTTGATTTAGGCTTTCCATTTTCCTGATAAAGTATATAGTATAGAGTTTCTTGGATTGTATTTCTATGTGCTTCAGAAAATGGAGAATGGGGTGTTATTCCACATTTAACTGTTATTTTTTAGTCAGTGAATAGGGCTCAAAAAAATTGTACAAAAGAAAGAGTATTCAAGGAAAACTACTTAGCCAGGGCATTTATTCATCGACGGGGACACTCTGTAATGATTTTATTAGAAACTAGCAGTGGTACCTGGCGTTGCACGGGATAAGGTATTTTGGAACGCGGGCCGCCAACAGACCTAATCGTGGAAAAACTGCATGCCTGGACAATATGTAAAGAAAATAAACCGAATACTCTGATGGCTAGATAATCTTTAAGATTTTCCTCGATGAAGCAGGAAAAATGCACGTTTTCACCTAATGGGATGAAGAAAATAATTTTTTTTTTATGTGCATAATATGCCTTGAAATTTCGGGAAAAGCGGTTAGACGTAACGTCTCCAAAAGGCCCTAAAAAGCTGAAAAAATGAAGTTTTTCACCTAATGCGGGCCCTAGGCCATAAAAAAGTTGGATTTTCTCTGCTCACAGTATGAAGAAGAGACTGACTAATACATAGTTACAATTTCAAGGAAATCGGTCTGACGTAACGCCTCAAATAACCCATAAAAACCTGAAAAAAACGCAGTTTTTCATCTCATGTGGGCCCCAGGAGATAAAAAAATAGAATTTGTATATGCGCTTAACACTCCCTGAAACATAATACACATGTAAAGTTTGAAAAGAATCGGTTGGGTACTTCTCAAGTTTTAGAGATTCAAACTCACACACACACAGACATCCTCAGGGAAGTGACGTAATGCATACAGACAGATATTATAAGTATGTATCTATCTAAAAAGAGAAAGGCTAAGAATTATAGAGAGAGATCGTTAAATCGCCTAATGCCGTCCCTAGGGCATTGAAATTTTGAAAATTTTTTTGCTCAGAACATTCCCTGAAACAAGTATTACATGTGTAAAGTTTGAAAACAGTCGGTTGGGTGCTTCTCTAGTTTTAGGGATTCAAACTCACATACACAGACAGACATCCTCAGTTTTATATATACAGATATTGTAACAAAAAGAGTGAAACAAATATAGTGTATACATATATATATATTTATGTTAGACAATCATTTTGAAGCAGTGTTTAATGATTAAAGAAATCAAATAGATTATAGATCTACAAAACTAATTTATTTCAGTGTAAAATATACCACATTCATAGTTTAATTGAATTATTAGGTTACAGAGATTCCTTTGGACTTCATTCTTTCTTTATACATACATACAATAGAATATGTAAAAATTCCCGTACATGCATAACATTAGAAATAGGTATCAGTTTTTTAGTGAATGTTACCAGTAGTAGACAGACATCCTATCCATGGAAAACCGATTTCTCATTCACTTAAAACAGCATTTACAAGCAGTGAGAACCCTTAAAACCACATTTTCTCTTTGCTAACCATTACCTTATATGCTGTACAAATAATTGAAAAAATAAAAAAATTTCAGAAAAGTTTTTTTTATTATCAAGCAATATTATAAAATAAGAATTTGTATAAGAAATGTCTTTCATTAAGTTTTTGAATAGTGGTAGTATAAATTAGCACCACTAGTAACTCCTGTTCCCACTGCAACTGGATGATAACCAATGATTTGAAGATATTAGTGATGCTATGAATTTCATCATGTATTTTCTATCTGGAATGCTTGCTAGAATATTTTTTATCTTTGATTGTACCTTTCTCTTTTTTATGATGACTTGAATATATCTGACTGTCGGAATTTGATGAAAAGTCTTCATATCTATGTCGTCCAGCAGTTTCAGATACATGTATCTTATGCTGCTCAGTGTCTGACTCGGATCGATCTGATGAAAAACTGTTCCTTTTCTCATAATAGTGTTCTTTAAAGGGATCCTCATGCTTTACTTTATAAGGTTTTCTTTTGTGCTTGCTGCTGTGCTTTTGTCTTTGAGCAGCATCAGGACTATGTGGCTCATGTTCAGAGTCAGTGTTTGACAAAGATCTGGTTCTTTTATTATGATGTTTTGTCTTATGATTGTCTGTCCTCTTCATATGCTTATGTCCTCGAGATTTCCGCTCAGTAGCTGACACAGTGCTGTCTCTTCTACTCTGCAAAGGGCTTGTTTGTCTATCTTGGTAAGAATATGTCTTCTCAGCATCTGCCCTACCCTCACGTTGCTTATACCGCCAACTATACTCATGTTCATTGTCAGACTCAGAGGAAGTGCCTAAGTCAGTGCTGTCTGACATGGAATTACTCTCACCAGAATGATGTTTCCTTGATGGGAATTGATGTTTTTCTCGCTTTGACTTCTTCTTTTTCTTGTGGCCATCCATTCTCTTATCACTTTTCTCTTCATCTTCTTTTCGATGCTTTATCTTTTTCTTCTGCTTCTTGTGTTTTGGTACATCCCTGCTAGATGAAGACTCCTCCAATTCAGATTCACCACTGCTATCTGCTTTTCTTTCCAATGATGGCGATCTGTGGAAAGAGGATGAAACAACAGATATATTCAGTTTCTACAGAAGTGACAATGTTTGCAGTCAAGTGAGTTAATAGATTATGGTCTACTGAATGGTTAAGACATTATTACTTAAGGTCTCTATTAGACATACATATTGCCTAATAGACTAGTCCATATGTAAACAGCTACCAGACAGTGTTACAGTATACTTTACTTAAATAGGTACCAAGAGAATTATAGTTTACCTATCATAAGAATATAAAGAAACACAAAACATATAGTACAAAACTATGTCATATGATATAATTAAATAAAATAGAAGTATCATTTTCTAAGCTGTAACCTTTCAAGCACAATATTACAACAGTTGACAATAAGCTGTGATCACATAACATTGTTCCATTACATAGCACTAGCAGAAGAATAAAAGCTATGTAGTATAACAGTTAATATTAAAATTGATACAGCACAAATGATCATAAGTTTTGGGGAATTTTTTAAAGTTTATGAATGTCCAAATTTTGAGCAGAACCGAGAGAGATATTTAAGAGCATTATATATAAATAATCAATGAAATGAATTTTCATAAAATTGTAGGAATCTTAATGCAGGAGTAGTTGTAAACAGCTGGTTGCTATGTGTATAGCAAAATGTTAGGTTAAAATCATCATAGTTTTTACGTTGAGCGGAAGAATGGAGAGAGAAGAAGAGAATGGAAGAGAGAGAGAGTCTAATGCATGAAATGAGTATAGAGAGTGAAAAAAGAAAGGGAAAAAAGCAAGAATGAGAACATGGAGCAAAAAATGTTTTTTTTCTTTGGAGAATTACGGAAGATAAAATCAATATCGAAAGGATGAAGAATGTAAATTAAAGAGGAATACAAAACTGTAACGTCATAATTACCTCATCAACTTGCTTCTAACATGACAGGAAAAGGAAGTATCATGTATTTAAGGCTAGCCCGCACAACAGAATCAAAATTTCTGTTGGCATAGGGGAAACAAAACAAGACAAGAAAGCAGTGTGACATGTCTGTATCGGGCCGTGGTTGACTGGAAAAGAGGCTGTCTGTCATTCTGATCAGAACAGCAACAGCAGTAGGCGAGAAAACAGTGGAAGTAGCACGAGAGAGGGAGAATGAAATACTTTTTTAAAGTGTATTTTTACCCATTTCTCTTTGCTTCCTGTGCGTGTGTATATATATATAGTAATCCCCTGTTTATCGCAGGGAATACGTTCCAGAACCAACAGCGCTAAATGAAAATCTGTGATGTAGAGAGATGATAAAGACAACCATTGTTTTCATAGTTTAAGCCTTAAAATAGCTCTCCTACATGCTTTAAGTACATATAAACTCATTTTTGTATTTAAACAACAAAAACAGCCAGTAACGATTGTATAGAAAATACCACCAACGATCGTACCTCTAGTTACCAATGATGACCATTACCAGCCACATTAGCCGTTTGGCAATACGCTGCACATCTCCCGTCGATGAGTGCACTCGCATCGGAGTAGCCCAACACCTTGGCCATCGTGTGTGTGAGCCACATAAATGCCGCTGCAGGGCGGTTGTTGAAAAATTCAGCCTGCACACTCTTGTCTTGCCGCCAGAGCGCAAGCCAGTTCCCCCCGACACGCCGCTCTCAACGACATATTGAGAAGAAACCTGGACGCAACTGGAGCCAGCAGGCCTAGACCGCAGAGATGGCAAGAGCCCTGAAAGAATCACCCTCTTCCCATTCGAAGGAGGTAGATCCCTCATCTGGGACGCCACTTGCTGCGACACGTTCTCTGCCTCCAACTTAGTCGCTTCAGCCACAAGCCCCGGCATCACAGCCCGCCTTGCAGAAGAACGTAAAATAAACAAATACCAGGGTTTGTCTGGCCGCTTCCTCTTCGCACCGGTCACCGTCGAGTCCTCAGGCATACTTGGACCCCGTACTACTAAGCTCCTCCGCAAGATCGGAGCATCAACGGCCCGTCTGAGGAGGGAGTCCCGTGAGGTTGGGTGGCTGTTGCAGTGGGTGTCACTGGCCATCATCTGGGAGAATGCCTTTGCATTTTGTCAGCGTAGCACTTCTGCCCTCTTGCCCTAGGCCCAAAGCCCAATCACCCCATCCCGTTCTTTTTCTTCTTTCCTTCCTTTTTTTTTCTATATTTCTCTATTCTTTCTTTCCTTTTGTTTCCCCTTCTTTTTTATTATTCCTAGTAGCACTGTATTTTTGTATTTTTATTTTCAAAAACATTTTTTTGAGGTTTATCTGTTCAATAGTAAAGATTTTATTTATAAACTCTAATAAATAAAATCTATGAAGGGTTTGTATTAGATTAGAGAAAAACACAATCAGTAAAACAGTAATGGAATGAAAACAAAAGCATTTTTTACAGTTAAAGCCTTAAGATGCCCCTTCCTTATGCTACACATTTCAATCACATTGAAACTAATTTAATAAGTTTAAATTATAAACACTTTTTATTCAGACGTATGTACCACGATAACAAAATAAATATGTTCTAATGAAAAATCCGCGATGTAGAGAAGATTACCGCGATAGGAAATTAGATATGTTCCAAAGAAATATTCGCGATGTAGCAGGACCGCGAAAAGTAAACCACGATATAGCAGGGGATTACTGTATATATATATATATATATATAAATAGATAGATAATGTATAACAACATATAGTTGAGTGGTTAGTAATGGATAAATTCCATATAACTGACCACTCATCTACCTAATTGTTATTTTTCAGTAAATAGTAATAATTATTTTTACGTTTGGCTAGCAATTTGAAAGGAAGAAGAGAGTCAATTAAATTGACACTAGTGGGTTAATGGTATTTTATTTATCAACCCTGTAAGGATGAAAGGCAAAGCTAACCTCTGCAGGATTTGAAGTCAGAATGAAAAGGTCCATAACTATATGCTGCAAAGCATGTTATCTGATGCTCTAACGATATTGCCGATCCACTGCCTTCCAGTTAATAATAACGATATTAATAAAATAGGACCCAACAGATATATTACAACATTAGAAAGAAATTTATAATTTGTGAAATTTTCGATTAACTAAATAACTGTATCATATGCCAGTTGTAAACTGTGGATGCACAAGAGATGAGGTGGTATCATACACAGACCGTGAGGGAAAGTGAACTTCATATGTGGAAGATGCACAGGAGCCGTTACCAGTAACAGTATGTATGCAATCAATTCGTTTAAATGCTCAGAAGTAGTTGATAGCTTTCTTTTTCTTATACCTACCGTATTTCCCTGGCACCGAAGATGCTTCGTCCTTGAGGACGTACCCTAATTTTGACAACCAAACAATTTAAAAAAAAAAAATAATAAACAACCTTCGGCCTCCAGGACACATGATAGATTTTTTACTTATTTTATGAAAAAATTATTGTCTTCAACACCGGGAAATATGGTAGGTAACCTAGTTAGTAGTGCAGGTGAATGTTCCGAAGTTGTCAGAGTAATAACAGGGTGAAACAATCCAGGGAGCTATTACATGTTATCAACAAAGGGATTCTCTTTCCAGGTGAAGGGCAGATTGTATGACATTGGTGTACACAGTAGAAAGATACAGGTGTTGAATATGCAAAAGGGTTGAAATAAACGATACAAGGATACTCCTCTGGATGTATAATGCCAGTGTACATGAGTAATGAGAAAATAAAATGGACATTAGCATTAACAGATGTAGTGTGCAAGAAAGAAAACTGTACTAACATTGGTATGTAATGTGACTGAAGAATGATAAATGGGTAAAGAAGAGTCAAACAAAACAAGTTAAATGATCCTACAGCAAAATATGACTAAAAATGTCATGAATAGAAATTGGTGCTACCTGATGTCAGGATGCTGGGTTCTACAAAGGAGAAGATGAAGGACTGCAACAAGTGGCAATATACTGTGTTCAAATAGGTCTATGTAACCCATGCCAACATGGAAAAGTAGACAGAAAAATGATGATGATGTATGTGTGTACTGAATTATGGCTTTATGTTAAGGAGAAGAACTACTGATGTGTTCTCTTTAATGACATAACTGCAAGAGGAAGTTAGAAGACACTATGCCCAGTATCTGTCACCCTGAAAACAGCCTTTGACAGAGATCAACATCATGTAATTTGGTGGTTATTAGGGACTAGCTGAGCTACCCGGTAATTCCCGGCTATTTTATTGAAGTTTCCATTGAAATATGATTGCTGAATTTTAACTAAAGTAGGAATTATAGCAGAATCTTTATTGCCGTTTGTTTAAAGCAAATCATGTAGATAAAAATATGATTAGTTTTGTCTAGTGGTGATTTTTTAAATACTGCTCCCTATTACAGTAAGCATATATAATGCTTTGCACTTGGAAGAATCATTAGGTATGTTGTCAGTGAAAAGGGCATGACCCAAAAAATAAATTTATATTTTATTTATCATTTCTTTTTTGCGAGGGAGGCAACTCCGCAATTCTAATTGCTTCCCCTTTTCGAATATACCTTATTGCCGTGGTTTTTTCATAAGTCGAGTCGTTGCTCGTCTCTCGGACGTCGGAGCTCGACAAAAATACCCCCCACATTCTTCATTGGAAAAAGTTACATCTATGGTGCAAATTTGGTGCCGTTTGCAAAAGTTTGTTACATACATAGATAAATACATACATAGGACCGTCAGCTTTATTAATATAGATAAATGTATGGCTTTTGAGGTATATACAAGTCATGTACAGAGAGATGTTCAGCAGTTCTTAACACCCTCTTATTGATTACAATCTTCTAGGCCAAAACAAGAATTTAAGTATTAGTTTCTGACAAAATACTTTATCTAGTACTTCTTTTATCAGACTTGTAAAGGTTGGTCAGGTTTGGTATAAGGCCATAACTAGGATGAAACTAAATACAAAACTGCAAGGTATTTTTGTTCCACACATCAATTTTCCCCACAAACGTAAACACACACACACACACACATATATATACATACAAAAAGAGGATGTAAAGAAGTGGTGAAGTTTAATCCCAGGAAGCCAAATCTCATGAAAGAGATAATGAAAATCCATGACAACACTGTGCTGGAACAGACGTGTACAACCCATGCAAGCATGGATAACGATAGATGTATGTTGATACATAGATTGGACAATGTTATTCTAAATAGACAAAAAAAAAAATAATTCTGTTCAACCAGGGATGACCTGGAGTTAACTCTTCTGCTACCAAACCACTCCTGGTTCTATGATATAAAACTATTTATTTTTAAGTGTTTATATTTATCTAAAACCCGTTCAAATTTTCAAAATTATTCTGAAATCATAAGCGATGTCTTTCATTAGAAATATTGAATGAAAGTATATTGCCATTAAGATAAAAGTATAGAACTGGAGGCTGTCTCAAGGGTATTGTCGGGTGGAGTGGTAATGACATAGGAACCAGATATTGTCTCAGATGAGGTTGTATTATAGGAGCCATAGCTATATCAAATGTAATGGTAACAACACGAGACAAGAGGCTGTCTTTAGTAGGATATTAACAACATGGAACTAAATGCAGTTCCAAATAGTTTGTTGCTAAAGGTCTTAGACAATAAAGACTATAGTGCCATTTTATCTTAAAACAACTTACTGTCTTTTTCTCTTTTTGCTTTTCTTAGATTTCTTGTCTTTCGTATGTTTTTTCCTCTTGGAGGTTTTTTTGCTGCCCTTCTTTTCCTGTTCTGACTGTCTGAGTTGGACAAGAGGTGAAATGAATTCCTGAACGTCATCACTGGACTCTGAGCTTGTGCTGCTAACATCCAACAACACATCCTTGCGTGGGTCAGCTTTGATGAAGTTTCGACACTGGAATGTCAGGTGACCAGCTGAAAGGGTGCATATATATATTATATATATAAATTTTATATATACATATAATATATAGGTATATATATATATATATATATATACACATACATATATATACACACACACACACATATATATATACACACACACATATATAAATTATCATTATTGTCATTTAACATCCACCTTTCCTACTTGCAAGGGTTGGAAGGGTTTTCAGAGACTAAAGCAGTTAGGCCATTAGCATCACAAAATTCTAGGAACCTTGATCTCTCTATAGTCAGAGTAACCACCCTAGTGCTACCACAAAAGTCGCTAGTCAAGATAATGAAAATGCTGTCATTTATTATTGAAGTGAGTCACAAGAGGTGCTCACAGAAACAGTACTTTTATTCTTTAGTTAATCCTGAATGTGGTGAATAAGCAGACAACTTTTGTCATTGTATTGCCTATGATTATGCTTAACTGTTGCATATGTAAATACTTTGTCTATTCACTTTTCACTAACACAATGCCTACTCCACCTACCCCATCATTATTACTTACCCAGAAGAGCTTATATCTAGTCTCTCTACCTGCGATGAGTCTATTTGAGGCTCTCTTCTTGTTCATAGCACATACACATGTGTATATCATATATATATATATATGTGTGTATGTATATATACACACACACATACTCATATTAATTCTATGCAAAAATATATTTCTATCCTTGCTCTAAAACATTTAGACTCATAGCTACAGTCACAAATATATATAAATATTTATAGAAATGTATACACAGTCCAGTACAATAAACGAATCAGTCTTTTAAAAATATACAAAAAGAAAAAGAAAAAGAAAAAGAAAAAGAAAAAGAAAAAGAAAAAGAAAAAGAAAAAAAAGAAAAAGAAAACGAAAAAGAAAAAGAAAAAAAGGAATGAGATTGACAGGAGAGAGTGTTCTTTGAACTGGGATACTTTACCATAACCACACTTTTTACATGCTGCACGGTTGCCTTCATTAACCTGGTTTGTTAACTTGGAGATAAGACCTGAAACAAGAAGGAAGTACTGTAATTGTAAAATATGACGAAAAAGAAGACGATTTAGAGTTGTACGACATAGACGATAGCTGGAATTTCTTACTTGACAACTTATTGCAGGATACTGAAGAAACTTGTGGCTGGAGCAGAGCTCCAACCAGACAGAGAGTGACCTGGTGGTGGAACAGCATGGTAGATAGGGCCATTAGAGACAAAAGACTAGCATGGAATGCTTGGAAAAATGGTGAGAGTAGAGAATGATATACAGCTGCTAAGAGAGAAGCTAGAGGTCAGGTGTACTTAGTACGCAGGGAGGCTGAGTGTAGGAGGTTTGCCATGTTCTGTGACGGGAAGATCAGAGGCGTGCGGTGTTCCACATTGCAAGGCAGTGTGTCAATGCAAATCAGGATGTTGTTGGAGATAAATGTGTCCAGGATGATGCCGGTGTACTTAGTGTCACGAATGATCAGAAAAAGGAGGCCTGGAAATGTCATTATGAGAGACTGATGAATGTGGAGAAAGAATGGGAGAGAGAGAAATTACCTCCAGTAGATCCAACAGAGGGACCAGCTATTGAGATTGACGAATACAGGGTCCAAGAGGCGATTAATGAAATGAAAAATGGTAAGGCCGCTGGACCGTCGGGGATAGTTGCTGAGATGCTGAAGGCATCAGGGGACGTAGGCACTAAACTGGTTGCACGCATCATCAATCAGGCTATATATGGAGTATTCTCATAAATTGCTACAAAGGTAAAGGGGATGGTCTGGAGAGGAGCAATTATAGGGGCATAAAACTGATGGATTAGGTTATGAAAGTGGCAGAAAGGATATTAGCACAACTAATAAGAGAAAGGTTTAAATTAGATGAGATCCAGTTTGGTTTTGTGCCCGGAAAAAGTACAACAGATGCCCTCTTCTTGGTGAGACAATTACAAAAGAGGTTCTTAGAGAAGAATAAGCCACTATACTTAGCTTTTGTTGACCTAGAGATGGCCTTTGATAGGGTACTCCAATCTGTCATCTGCTGGTCCCTAAGGAAACTAGGTGTTGAAGAATGGCTTGTGAGGACAGTGCAAACTTTGTACAGAGGTGCTGTCAGTAAAGTGAGGGTAGGAATGGGGTTTAGTGAGGAATTCCAGATACAAGTAGGAGTATATCAGGGTTCGGTCGTCAGCCCGCTCTTGTTCATTATAGTCCTCCAAGCCATAACAGAGGAATTTGAGATTGGCTGTCCATGGGAACTTCTCTATGCTGATGATCTGGTTCTTATAGCAGAATCAGTAGAGGAGCTAGAGAATAAATTCTGGCTATGGAAACAGCAGTTGGAAGCAAGAGGACTGAGAGTGAATCTAGCTAAGACAAAAGTGTTGATGAGTAGAAAAGAGGACAAAACCCTGATTCCGTCAGGGAAATGGCCATGTTCGATATGCAGAAAAGGAACTGGCATAAATTCTATAAAATGTACACAATGCAGATCTTGGGTACACAAGAGATGTAGTGGGATAGCAGGAAAACTAACAGGTAGGGAGAAATACGTATGCAGTAGATGTACAGGGAAATTTGACAGTAGAAGTTGCAGTGATAAACACATTTTTCAAATGCAGGTGGGTGCTATAGAAGTGGTTGATAGCTTCCGGTACCTAGGTGATCAGATTAGCATGAGAGGGGGTGTTCCAAGGCCATAGTATCTAGAATAAGGACGTGTTGGAAGAAGTTTAGGGAGCTGTTTCCTCTGCTGATGAAGAAGGGTTTCTCCCTGCGTACGAAAGGCCGGTTATATGATGCCTGTGTGAGGTGTGTGATGATGCATGGTAGTGAGACATGGGTTGCAACTGCAGAGAATATGCGACGGCTGGAGAGAAATGAGGCAAGCATGCTCCGTTGGATGTGCAATGTCAATGTGCGTGAACAGCCGAGCATGGATGTGTTGAGAGGGATAAATTGTTGTGTGCGGGAGAGGCGACTGCGATGGTATGGACATGTGATGCGCATGGAGGATGACCGATGGGTGAAGAAGTACCAAGAAATGCCAGTTGAAGGAAGACGTAGTAGAGGAAGACCATGAAAAACATGGGCGGATCACTGAAGCTCACGGTGGAGATGACAAAGGACCGTGAGAAGTGGAGCGATGCTGTGCTGAATAGGACCCGTTCCACCTCTGCAAGCTGGGAAAAGTGGATGTAAAATGATGATGAAGAAGTCAATAAGGTACTGTGGTTTTAGTAGAAACTACTTGAACTTGTACATATGCCAGCATTCACCCAAAATAGGTAGAATTATCTTCAGCTAGTGTATCTACAGTATCGTAAAATGATGTTTACCAACACATTTGCTACAAAGATTGTCAGGCAGCAGTAATTCTAATGTTGGACATCATTTATGTGAGGATCAGCTATCAATCTAAGATCTGACTCAATCATATTAATCTACACTTTCAGCCGTCTACATCGCCATTTACATCATCCAATTCAGTCAATGGCATAATTGAAGAGTTGGGGAATACAACCCTGTTAGCCATCTGAGTGCATTTCAAAGGAGTCAGATTCCTTGCTCTAATTAGATTCAACAACTTCATAGGTTATCCTCTGCGATCATGATATCCTAAAGTGCACAGCAATCGAGAGAATCAAAGGCTGCTGCAAAGTCAATGAAACAGGTGATGGTTTGTTGTTGGTAGCTCCAGCGTTGTTCCTTCTGAAAATGAAATTTGATTCGTATAGCCTTGACTCTGAAGGAAACCACACTGATTTGGTGAAACGCGTTATGTTCATGTTGAACACATAGTAGTAGAATGAGGGTGAATATCATGACAGCAATATCTATTAAACTAAGGCCCAGTAGTTGCTACAACAGTGCCCATTATCCTTCTTGGAGAACTACATCACTTCCTTATTGAGGGAGAGATTTTGTGTCCCAGGCATATATATATGTATTTATATATATATATGGGACAACAAGTTATCGTTATAGGTAATCCTAGGTGTTCTGAGGATTTGATCAGAGGTAAATAATGTATTGGAGATCGAGTGACGCAACTTCAAGCGATTAGCGGCCTCTAGACTTACCTCATCAATGAAACAATTGTTAATACCTGAAATAAAGCCCCTTGTTGTACAGCCGACCATGTTACTCTTCAATCTTTCACTATATATATATATATATGTATCAAAACCTCAACATATTTTCCTTATGATGGATTTCTTAGCTTGCCACACACGACCACTGTGCTGTTTTCTGACTTTGTGGGCATGCCCACATGTGTTAGACACATGGAAATCAAAAAGGTACTCAGAGTTGTTGTTGGCAAGATGGTTAGTAATTTTGTGGGTGTTTAACAAGTCAGTTGCCAGACGTTGGAGCTTCAATGTATCCATGCCCAGGGAAGAAAGGCGTTCACAGTATGGTAGATGCCTGATGGAGAGTATTCGCTTGGTTGCACGTTTCTGAACAGTTTCCAGGCGGTCAATGTTCTGAGCAAGATAGGGGTTCCAGACTGGTGATGCAAATTCTAAGTGTGACCGCACCATAGCTATATACAGCTTTAAATAGATAGCTGGATGGAGAGCGGCTGTCTGAGATGGTTGGATGATTTATTTCGCTTCTTCCTATTGATATCTGATTTATGCAGTTTGTACTCACGTTCAACATTGCGACATTCTTTCCTGGCAAGACGGACTGTTGCAGTCTCCCAAATTGCACTTTGGGATGTTTTTTCTGCTTACGTGGCTCCGATGCTGCACATGCTGTCCATATTGAGCTCAGGATGTTCTGGAGTACAGTGTTGACATCTCCAGAGTCGTAGAACTCAAGCCAGTTTGGACGTTGCAACTAAACGTACATCTTTTTTCCGTTGTTCATTGCTGCATGATTTCGAACTAAATCATGTTATAAATAAAAACATTTAAAATTGTTCATTTGTTAATTCTTATCCATTTGATTTAGGGAAAATCATTTTCACAATGGTAATATCCATTTACACCACAACAAACAAATGTAATTACTTGTTTCCTTGAACATGGCAAAACTTCTCTCGTTCCATTGTGTCACACTTCCGCACTTCACCACTACAAATGAACAAATCCATCTAGCAACAACACCATCGCCAAACCAACATTTAACATTAATGCGGCTATATATATATATAACAAAGAAAGTGTAGTAAGAAACCTGGTGGACCATAACGCACTAGAGTACTTGATACTTAGGGTAATAGGAAAAGAGTCAGGACCCCGACGAATCTAGCTGTCGAAACCGCCGGGGTCCTGACTATTTTCGTATATATATATATATATATATATATATATATATATATATAAGCATGGCTGTGTAGTTAAATCGCTTTACAACCACATGGTTTCGGCTTTTAGACAAATGTTTTCTACTATAACTTTGGATTAATCAATGCCTTGTCAGTGAAGTTAGCTATCAATAATAAGTGAATACTATGAGGAAAATATCTCGTCCGATCCACCGGATTCATTCTCAATGCTCCTCTCATACAAACCATAATCAGAGATTATTGACAATTTTTCGATTGAAGAAAGCAAAAATATCTCGTCCGGTGCACTGGATTTATTGTTTATATATACAAATTACGGTTAGGGCTTGTGTGTGTATATATATATAGTGTGTATAAATAAATGTATAAATATATATATATACATATGCGTGAGTAAATATATACGTATATATATATTATGTGGGTGTGTGTATATATATATATAAATATATATAATATATATATATTTCTCTGTGTCCCTCTATGTATATACGTATCCAACCTACCTTGAATATCTGACTGCATCTATATATAAGAAGTATAAATGATTACAAAAAAGTTAAGTAAATAAAACGCGCCAGTCTCTTGTACCCGGAAGCGGTGTCAGGCATGCTTATGTTACTATAGTAGTAATATTCCCCAATGGAATACTGGCATACGAATGTTCTTGTTGGAGAGTACATCGAAACTATGTTACTTTGGGATTAAAAGCCAAACAAAGATTTACGTTGTGAAATTCTGGTCGTGACAAAAGAAAAACCTTGAAAGATAAAACGAAAATATTTACGCAACTGAAATATATTTTAACAGACCAACGCAACGAGATATCGAAGTACGGCTTTCAACATTTAGCCTACACGTACTCATACAATGCATTCCAATCCCTTACTTCTGTCGTTCCGATCCCTTACTTCTGTCGTAGAGCTAACAAAGAGATGAACACTATCTTTAATTAAGAAGAAAGAACGTTAAACCGGCGGTGTTTCAGAATAAGCGCACCATATAATCAGTATTTAGTTACGGCTGTTAACGTTATGATTTGAAATCTTGTTGAGGTTTCCTCATTTTTCTAGGGTCGATAAAATAAAGAAAAAGTCAAATAGTGAGGTTGAAATAAGTGACTTACTCTCTCAGCCCCCAATATTTAGCATTGGAGAAATGTAGAAAATTAAAAAAAATTAAAATTCAGTAAGGAAAATAACTTTTGAATAAATTTTGTAAGAGTTATTTCCCATGGATTCTTACTTTATAACGACTAGCAGAAAAACCACCCTTTCGGTGATTTTCTGCTAGCATATGTATTGTGTATATTGATATTATACACAAATATATATGCATGTAAATATACATCAAATAAAATCGTAATTGAATACAGAAATTGAACAAAGCCTATGTTACACTGTCTTCTGTAATCAGTAATCCATGATATATTAAAAAAAACACGACATTATATATAAACTGTATTAGGAGAAAATTAGCGACGGAAATATATGCGATTATAAGTGTTATAATATAACGGCCGCTAACCGGAAGTGTTGACATTTGATAATTTTAAAGAATTGAATTTTAAAGATCTTTAAATAAGCTATAAAATATATTTAATCAACAGCCACGAAATTTAGCACATAAATTATGCAATATTCATTCATTGCAGTGTCGGTAGAGGGTCGGACGCCATGCTTTCCAGCATAGTTACGTCCCTTTACGATCTGAGTTCAAATCCCGCCGAGGTTGACTTTGCTTTTCATCCTTACGGGGTCGATAAAATAAAGTACCAGTAATGCACTGGGTATTTGCTGGCCTTGTGCCTAAAGTAGAAACAATTATTTATGTATCGGTAGAGGGTCGGATGTCATGCTTTGACGCATAGAGTTACGGCCCTTTCTATTCTGAGTTCAAATCCCGCCGAGGTTAACTTTGCCTTTCATCCTTACGGGGTCGATAAAATATAGTACCAGTGATGTACTGAGTATTTGCTGGCCTTGTGCCAATAGTAGAAACAATTATTTATTCAAAGTAAAGGTAGAGGGTCGGACGCCATGCTTTGAAGCATAGTTACCTCCCTTTATGATCTGAGCTCAAATCCCACCGAGGTTAACTTTGCCTTTCATCCTTACGGGGTCGATAAAACAAAGTACCAGTGATATACTGGGATAATTGCTGGCCTTGCGCCAAAAGTAGAAACAATTATTTATTCAAAGTAATCCAACTTATTTTACAAACGGAGTAAAAAAATATATTCTGGACGCAATCCTGCAGACCTTCCTTTATTATAGTTAAGATTGCTATTTTGTGAATATGTTGATTCCATCCTCCCCATTTATATATCAATATGTCTGCTTGTTTGTTTGTTTATCTATCTATCTGAAACCGTCAAAGGTGGGTGAATGTGGCAAAAATGGCCCGAGTGATTGGGCCTTCTCTGTTTATAAGCCTGTAGGTTAAAGAAGAGGGCAAAAGGAAGAAGGGAGCACTTGCACAACACGCTCTGAAGTTGAGGGTTGTTCTATTGACGGGGTATTAAACAACCAATTTGTGGGGCTTCCCCCCCTATTGGAGATTTCGATTGTTATAAGTGTTTGTTTTATATTTTTTACACGACTGTATGTAAAATCCCCGGCATGTCTTTGTATTGTCCTCTTTTCTTGTGCGCCCTTGTGGTAAATAAAGAAATCTATCTATCTATCTATCTATATGTCTGTCTATCTATCTGTCTGTCTGTCTGTCTGTCTGTCTGTCTGTCTGCCCGCTTGTCTGCTTATCTATTTGTGTATCTGCTTGTCTGTCTAACTATGTGTGTATGTATGTGCGTGTGTCTGTCTGTTCTGTGTGCGTGAGTATGTATGTATGTTCTGGTTGTATAATTTTATAAATGTTTACCAATAGAGAGAGAAATAAATATTCTCCTTTCATTGGAATTTAGATAACATCAACTAGGTAGATATGTATGCATGTGTATGCAGGTATGGATCTTATTGTATGTGTATGTTTTGAGTTATATGCATGCATGTACTTATGTTTTTTATCTGTACATGTATGCATACAGTAATTACATGCAGAATTTTTGGAATGTTTTATATATTTTTACTGTTCCATTAATGGAATGTACTTGTAATTTTCTAAGTAGTCATGTTCCTTCAGGTTCTGTAAAGCCCAGCTTTTCAAGATTTGTACTGAGGCAGTTACTAACAAATCTCAGTGCCCCAATAATCACAGGTATAAATCTGAAGGCATAGTCAGGGTGGTGTGTCTGCAGATTCCTCATTAGTTCTGCATAAATATTCTCCTTTTTGCTAATCTTTGTTATTATATTGGCATCTGCTGGGCAGCTAACTTCCACTACTGAGCAAGTCTTCTTTTCCTTGACCCATTATACCTGAACTGTTATGCTTGCATTTTATTGAGGTTTTGACTGGAAAATTCCACCAAGTACTTTTTCATATTATGTATATGACTTCTACATTGTTGTAACTTTTAATATGTTTATTGTCAGGGTTATCTTTTCTACAGATTGTATTGTATAGTTTTTTGGCCACTATATCATGGCTCATAGGTAGATAGTACCGTGATGACATCTTTGGACAGCTGCTTATGGCAAGGGTGACATTTTTTATGTTAATTCTGCAGAATCTGCACTTGTTGTCACATCTAGGTGTTTTGCCTGCATCCCTATCTCTTTTGTGAATCAGGTATTTTGTATTGATTTCTTGTTCTTGGATTGCAAAAGCATATCCTCAAAGTTAGAACCAATATAGCGGTTGTTGGTCCAAGATAGATATATTACTCTCACTCTGGAGCTTCCTGACAACATATACATGCATGATTTTTTGATTCACTACAGTATTGCTAGGCAATTTCCCTGGGTGTGAGTTTTTGATTATCATGCAGGGAGTATCTTTCAGGGAGTTCCTTCCAAACTCTCAAGATTTTATCTGTTTCATGTAAATAGACTTGCTCAATAGATGGGCTTGGATGTTCGTAGATATTGTTGGAGGGATATGATGCAACACTCAAATGCTGTCTGGACTGATGTTATGCTTCTGCCTCTCTGCTTACATTTCAAGTAGAGGCGGTCTATGTCACTGGTGGAAGTTTTCGCTGTTGTTTAGGATTTTTTGGGTTCTAACATCAATATCTCAGATTTCGTCTATCGTCCAATGTTGGTGTGAGGACAGGAACAGCAAACACATTGTGAGCCAGTGTTTTATTGTGCGCAGAGATTTATAATAATGATAATAATAATGAAATTATTGTGTAAAGTGCTTAGGTGCACTACAACAATAGATGACAATATTTTTCTTAATCGCGTGTAATATTCTCTGTTACGCGTTTCTTGTTACAGATACCATCATAGGATATATTCTCATCTATTCCTAGTTATCTGTAGCAGGCCTTGTCAGATATTGGTGAAACAGTTAGGCCATTGATAAAAATGTTGCTTGACTGGCTTGTAGTTTTTCCCCACTTTACAATCATCTATGAGCATTTATCTTGGACAAACTCTATTCCTATATCCTTTGTGATCATCGTAAACAGGTCATTTTTCTTAATCCCATTTATGTTTTAGGCATAGAGTTTCAGGTCATCCACAAAGAACAAATGGGTTAGGTTTGTATTTCTGTCCTCCTGTGAGCCATTTATGTATACTTCACATTTCTTGATCAGGAAGGACAAGGGGTTTAATGACAGAATAAATAGTATAAATAGTAGCACAGAGAGACTGTCTCCTTGATCTCTACTCCTGTGATATTTTATTTTATCAGTGAAAATAGAGACCCCTTTCTCTGTTTTTAACTTCAGGATAGTTGCTTTAGAAAAAGATAGGTTCTCTATGGCTCTGATAATAGTGTCTGAGACTTTTTGTCTCAGACAAGTTGGGGGTCCTCTATCATCCAAGAGTGGGGAACAGAATCACATGCTTTTCTGTAGTATGTATCTATGTATGTTCTTCTGGTTTTATAATTTCACAAATTGTTGCCAATAGAGAGAGAATGTCGGTTTCTAACATAGATACAAGACTCTCTCATTGGAATTTACATAACATCAACTAGGTAGATATGTATGCATGCATGCATGTGTGTGCAGGTATGGATGTTATTGTATGTGTGGATGTGTATGTTTTGAGTTGTATGTCTGCATGTGCATATGCTTTGTATCTGTACATGTGTATATGCAGTTATTAGATGCAAAATTTTTGGAATGTTTTTACATATTTTTACTGTTCCATTAATGGATTGTACTTGTAATTTCCTAACTAGTTGTGTTCTTTCTGTTTCTGCGAAGCGAAGCTTCTCTAGATTTGTATTGAGGCAGTTACTAACATATCCCAGTGTCCCAATAATCACAGGCGTGAATCTGAAGGTATAGTCAGAGTGGAATATCTGCAGATTTCTCATTAGTTCTGCATAGGTATTCTCCTTTTCACTAATCCTTGATATATTGGCATCTGCTGGGCAGCTAACTTCCACTACTGTGCATGCCTTTTTTTCCCTGCCCCATATCATTATATCTGATCTGTTATGCCTGTATTTTATTGGGTTTTTACTGGAACATTCCACCAGTACTCTTTCATATTATTTATATGTATGTCTTCCACATCGCCGTAGCTTTTAATGTGTTTATTACTGGGGTTATCTTTTCTAGAGATTGCATTGTACAGTGGCCACTACATCATGCCTCATAGGTAGATAGTACCGTGATAACATCTTTGGACAGCTGCTTATGACATGGGTGACATCTTTGATGTTAATTCTGCAGAGTCTGCACTTGTCACATCTAGGTGTTTTGCCTGCATTTCTATCTCTTTTGTGAATCAGGTATGTATGTATGTAAAACATAATTTGGAATTGGAACGCTAACTGGCTCCTTGCTACTCTACTTATTTACTTTTTGGATTACCAAAGGACTCCCTGAATATTTGGATTTTTGAAAACTATAACACACACACATTTTTGAAACTATATATATATATATGTGTGTTGTTATACTTTGGAGGGTCATGGTGGGTCGTAAGTCGTGCACCAAAGCATTAAAAACATTTTAGTATACATGTACACTGTATTGTTTAATAATAAAAATTAAATTGAAATAACAAAGGTATCATTTTCATCATTCCGTCATCTGTGATTTTAAGGTACTGATTGAGTCCAATGGTTGACATTTTGCGCGACAGCTTACGCTTGATTATTCCCCTAACTTCATTTTGTTTAGGGAGATAGAGATGATCCACAACACAAAAAGACGATTATAATTAAATTAAATGTAAGCGATAATTCAGTTCATTGTTAATACAGTTAATACGTTAAGACAATTAATGCTTTGGTGCGCTACTTAACCCCCCCCCCCTCTCAATATATATATGTATATATATATGTGTATATATATATATATATATATATATATATATATATATATATATATATATAGTCAATTATAATTGTCTTCAAATACAGATACAATTTTTATTTGAAAATAAATAGTTTATGCTCATGTTATGTGTTTGTCAATGGGACTGCAAAAAAGAACCGGTAATGCATGGGTTGCTGTTTATAGTTGTTGTTTTTTAACTCCTGGCCTTTTTCCTATTTAATCTCCGGCTGTGAAAAAATACCAAATAAACATTATAGAAGAAATTGTTATTCAACTTCAATAATAACCAGGTTCACTACATTTTCTTTCAAAAGATGGCAACATGAATGGACCTGTTATTTTTTCCGATTCTGCCCTGCCCGTCTCTTCAATCTTTCAAATTTCTCTCTTCATTTTGATGAATGACTGGCGTTCAAAACGTTAAGCTCTTCCTGCTATTTCAAGCGTTAAACTAATATATTCCTTCCATTTACTGTACTGTTTGTGTTGTTATTTCCGTTTACCTTTTACATACATATATAAAGATCACATTTATATTATAGCAAAATGAGTAAAATATGCTTCACTGAGAAGGTTTAATAAAACGGAAACAGCTTTAAAAACCAAATCGATTCCATTCTACATTGTCCATTTTAGTGGTTCCCAAACCGTGCACCTCGATACACAGGTGCACATCAAGCTGTAAGAAATTGCAGCGCAAAAGAGAAAGATTCTATTTCAAAATATCAAAAATACAAATTGAAATGCGTAATAAAGTTCATGTGTAACTGAAAGTAGGAAACATCTAAACTAAAATTGAAAACATTCCCCCAAAACACCAAACACCTGTTTCTCATCGATAACTTTGCTCTATTTATTGACTAAAGAAAGTAGTACATATAATTTTTCTGTATTTTTAAGTATCTATAATTCTATCTCATGCTAATATGTATTAGCATAAGATCTATATTGAATAAATTTTCGAATTTAGCTACAAAGTGCATCAAAATATTTTCACTTGTCCTAATGTGCGCAGTGAGTAAAATAAGTTTTCGAACGTCTAAATTGTCAAACAATTTCAATCTTATTAAGGTTATCTCCATTGGTTGATTAAAACAAACATAATTTAATGTCCCACAGCAGTTTTAATTGACTAATTGCAAGAACAGTTTCTGTTGCTCGAAGTTCTTCTTCACCATTGCCCACTTATTCTTTATACATTTGTAATGTTATTTAGGTATATATGCATATGATTTAATAAAACTTCTTTTAAAAAATTGTAATACTTTAACGTATTTATATTTAGTATAGAGAGCTCTAGGCTGAGGTATTTCCTCTCAGCAATATTGTTGATATAAACTAATACTATTTTTGAAGCTTCAAGCAATATTTAAAGCTGCAATGCACGAAATTATAAAGTTTAATGTTTATATGAGATTTCCTTTGTTACTTTCAGACAAAAGACATAAGTGAAAATAACATATTAAATGCAGTTTCTATTTCTATTTGCATAAATAATATTATTTTTACATGAATATTATTATTATTATCTTTGACTATAAAATAATTGTTTCTACTTTTGGCACATTACTGGTACTTTATTTTATCGACCTCGTAAGGATGAAAGGCAAAGTTAACCTCGACGGGATTTGAACTCAGAATGGCAAGGACCGTAACTCTATGCTGCAAAGTATGGTGTCCGACCCTCTACCGATACTGTCAATATGAGCGCAATCAGTATGTATATACGGGTGATTATTTGGCAGTATCGGTAGAGGGTCGGACGCCATACTTTGACGCATAGAGTTACGGCCCTTGCCATTCTGAGTTCAAATCCCACCGAGGTTAACTTTGCCTTTCATCCTTACGGGGTCGATAAAATAAAGTACCAGTAATACACTGTTATTTGCTGACCTTGTGCCAAAAGTAGAAACAATTATTTAAAAAGGGAAATAATATTGAGTATACGCGAGTTAATTCCCCTTATTTCTCATGGCTGAACATTGGGTTGTGTTTATTCCGACGTTTTGCGTCTTCATTGACGCTTGTTTTGGAAACTCTTTAAACTTTGACAAAGAAAAATGTATGAATGAATCTTGTGGAGCAACATATAAGTCATACAGTCCATTAATTCTTTGCTCGTATCTGTGAGTATTTCTAATTAATTCTTTTGTAGAAAAAAAATCGTGAAAGCTTTTGTTCAACCAGCTTCTGTACTCTAATAATTCTATTTTAATTTAGTTAAACATGATTAATATTCGATTTTCAGAATTTATGATGTTCTTTTACATATTGTATACTGCTTGTAAAAAGACAAAACAAATAGTAAGCTATATAGATCGTCATCTTGTGGGAATTATATTTAATGAATAGATAATTAAAAGGCTAGTGTATATTCAGATATGTGGTATTTGTAAACAATGTTAATCGATGACTAATTTTATTTTCAAATTGACGAGATAAATTCATACAAATCCAACGTATTAAAATATTCGTATGCAACTAAAGTTTATACATATTTGATATAACAAATTAGCGACAAAAGTCGTACGGCATAACTAGAGTTGAGTACCCTCATCGCGACTTTGTTTCCTTATAATTTCCATTAATAATGCGTATTTTTACAGAATTTCGCAAAGATACGTTTACGAAGGTGTCGATTATGATTATACTGATGAAATTAAACTTTTTGCTGGTTCTAAACAGTAGATTATTACGGTTTAAAAATGAACAAATGTTCATTATTGTATTATACTTCCGTTAATGTTTTCATGCGGTGTTGTTTGTAGTTGGCTAAATTTAAACTCAGAAATGTTTTTATCATGCTTTCAAATTTTATGTTGACAATGAATAATATCAACCAGAATAATGTCAGAAATTTTTTTACATGAACGTAATGTTATTTATACGACTATGAACTGCGAAAAAATAATTACAAACAATAATAAAACAAATACTTTTAAAAAACAAAGTTGAATCCACACAATCGTCATTTACACACCCGAAGAGGTATCTTTGCAAAATTTCACTAACGAATATACATAATTAAGAAAGTTAAGCGTATGGGGAGAGCACTAAACTATAGTTATGCAAATCATACATATATATATTTTGTAAAAACCTGACTTGGACTTCAACTGTCGGATTTGCCTTGGATTTCAACAGACAAAAGGTTTATAAAGTCAGTGGAGCATTGAAAGGTTACAGTTGAATAAACATTCTTCCCGCCAACACCACCCTTTCTCTATAAAGTTATGTTGGTACCACAACATCCAGTCCAAACTAATGAAGTCATGTAGGTGTCAAGACAAAAAACACACAGTCCACCCTGTAATGTGGTCGTGTAGGTAACACGGTAAAAAGTTCCCAGTCCACACTGTAAATGTAGTTGGTGATAGGAAGGGCATCCAGCCGTAGAAAAGCTGCCAGATAGTCCTATACGAGTGAGACACGGTCACCCGACCAATCTTGCCTCAAGTGGGACAACTCTCGTCTAACCCATGCTAGCGCGGAAGATAGACGTTAAATGATGATGATGAAGAGCCCAGTTTGTATTAGTTTCAATAGCATAGAGATGCAATTAGCAAAGCAAATAGCAAAAAAAAAAAGGAGTCGAAAGAAAAAAAGAAAGGGCATGCAAGCTCCCTTAATTACACCCCACAATAAGGAATTCTCCTGTTCTGTTCAATTTTTTAAAAATCAACCTGAAATTCTCATGTTATTACCATGAGTGACAGCAAGGCTAAGGTGCTGGACTAGCCAAGCACCTTTACAAGTGTCAACAATGGAAAAAGTTTTGTTGTCAGTCACCCTGTAACCCTCAAACGTCTCAAATGCTACAAACTGAAAATTGTAATTCACTGGCAAATTATATATTCCATTTTTCTATGGATACATTAGACCCACCTCCACTGCAGTATTTAGCGTGTTTGATGGAACAAAAGAGTCACTAATATTGGCACCTCACATGAAGTATCTATCGCTAGCCCAAAGACAAAAGGGTAAACTCCTTGGACCTGAACAATCCTGTAGGTATGGTTATCAACCCTGGCTAGGGTTTATTTTGTAATTAAGTGCAGCTTTGTGGTGAGTGAAGTAACCTGCATTCAGTTGACATGACAATCCATGAAGGTCTAGAATTAAGAGGCTTGCCACATCAACATTTTGGTCCTCCCACATACATTGGTCCTATGATAATGATGCAAAGCCCATCTGAACTTGATGAGCCACCAATAGGCTGACCAAGGGCAGACCATGCCAATAGGGAAAGGATAATTATACAAGGATAGAGGGAAAAAATTTAGTGAGTAGATCTATTTTATTTGTATGTTGAGGATATGGATGATTAAGTATTGAAAATTTACATTTGGAACCATTAGCTTGAATGCCTCTATGACCAAGTTCCTTAGTAATCAACTTCACTGTGCTATCTAGGGTCTCCATGAACAAACATCATCAAGGTATGGGCAGTTGACATATACATCTAAATCAAACCTCACCTGGCAAGATAATTGATGCTGAGTGCAAACTAAGCAGGACTGAATGTGTCACCTTGTTGAACTCAATGCACTGGTCACCAAAGTTAAGATAGTGGGGTTCTTGATAATCTCATCTAATTAAATAGAACCCTAGTATCTTCTTTTTCATTCAGGTGAGGATAACATCACATCTGAATTGAAGGCATTCTTCAGATCAAGTTCAAGATCTACCTTAGTGATTTCAAAAGGAGTTTCACAAATATTTTTGTGATGTGGACAGCTGCTTGACACCTTACTTAAGTATCAGCCATGAGCTGAGTCAGTTCAAATTCCCAAAAGTGATGATATGAGACTGATGACCAACACACTTTTGCAACAGTCTACTTGACTTGTGCATTTCTCCCTAAAACCCATATGCTTGCCACTTTTAGATAATTTTATTTTCTTTGGTTACTTTTCCACTTTCAGATTCTTTCATATATTAACTCTTCAAAATATTCTCACTTTTAATTCAATTACTAAAAAAACAAAACACTACCTTTATTGTGTAGCGAATTGACAGAGTAATTAGAACGTCAGATAGAATGCTTTGCAGTATTTGTTCATCCCTCTCCTGCATCCATACTGCATTCCACTCTCCTCTTTCTTAACTAATATATATGGACCAAGAAATAGTCATTGACTGACAGATGTTAAAACTGAATATATATCATTTTTATTGCATTGCTTTTACTATAGTTTATGATTTCATTAATGTATTTCTTTATAATTTATCAGTTGGCAATGGGCTTTCTTTAAGGATACTTTAATTGTTTCAGTTGGTTTCTTGTAATTCATAATATTTAGTTTTTTTGCAATGAACAATTTTTAGACTAATTCTTCTTATACTTCAAAATTTTCTTGTAGGCCAATAGAGTTTTTGAATTGTAGTCCTCCTCAAGATCTTGAAGAGAATGAAACTGCTCGTGAAATGTTGGGTTACGGTTGTACAAAAGTAAGTAATTGATCACATCATTTTAAATAACATTTAGTAAATTTGAAATGTAAATAATACATTCTTCCTTTAATATTTAACATTCTTCCATCAGTACATTGATGACTTTATTACTGTTATCTCTTACACCAATGATCCACACTTCCCTTCACTTTTTTAATTTGCTGCACACAAGCCTTTTTCACATGTAAGGCAAACCTCTGATACAAATTTTTTTTTTTCAATTGGCACCAAGACACAGGCTTTACATACACACTACATGACACACTTTTCATAAAGAACACTCAGATAAAATCTTCACACTCTGTTAATCACCCTCATGGCATTTGGTTTTTATTAGAAATGATGAATGAACTAAGCATAATGTAAAATATTTTGAGAAATCAATAGACTTAACACTTTAACATTTAAACCAGCCATATCCGGCCAGAATTCTCTTCTCCTCTTTCTGTTCAAACCAGCCATAACTGGCCGCCCATACTGATGGTAAGGTTTTGTTTTCAAAATAAATAACATCAAAGTCTCATAGATTCAATATTATGTGAGATAATTATGTAAGATAAAGCCTTTACGACAAAAATACAATAGTATATATATAGAATAATGTAAATGCTAAAAGGTTAATAGGAAACATAATGAATAATGGAGTAGAGAAAGTTTTCAATTAAGGCCTTATATTGCTATTTCAGAGAATGAACAAGGAACAATGGGAGAGTAGGTTGGATATTGTGATATTTGTAAATAAAGTGAAATGACCTAAACTAAAAATTAAAATCTAGTCATGGAAATGGCTTGATGAGAGCTTTTCTCTCCCCATTATGATTCTTACCAAAGAGCAGCTAATAAAGTTATATACTTATCCATCTATCTAATATTCATCCAAATTAAATGAAATATTGCATTGTGGTTGTTTATTAAAAACTTGGGGTTTGTAAAAGAAAAAAGAGCTGATCATCAGATCAGACTAAGGAAACTATATTTGGTCTTCCTATTGCCAATTCTTTCTGTTGGTTACAACTCCTGGCTGAAGGATTTGAACTTAGAATGCACAGAGCCAGATCAGATTCCCCAAAGCATCCTGGTTATCATGTTAATAATTCCACCAATCCACCACCACTGGATTGGTACTTTATTTATTGACCATGATATGGTGAAAAGCAAAGTTAACTGTAGCAGGATATAAACTCAAAATGCAGAGCCAAAACAAATATCAAGGCATTTAATCCAACGATCTAGTGACTATGCCAATTCACTGCCTGACAAAACAGTAATTGAAATACAGGTTTTGTAGGATGTATAATATATCATTGGGCATTCCACCCATTAAGTCACTATCTACTGTGCTATTTGCCACATATCATCACATTCTATTCAATGTGTGTCACAGACTGAGTAGTGAGAGAAAGCATTTGATTTGTTTTTATTCAACCACTGTCCATTATCATTCATACCCACTCTCACCTCAGGCCATCATATTTCTGCCACTATACCTAACATCTGTGTAATAAGGAATGGGATTGAATGTATCCATATTCAACACTAACAATCATTTTCTCTCATTATGAAACCCTTAGTTGACATTTGCCATTCTCAACTTTCATTACCCTTATCTGCTAATACTCTGCCATCACTTTAACTCTTCCCCATGAGACTCTTAACTGACATCTGCCACTCTCATTTACCATCACACTTCTCTATTGCTATCAATTCATCATTTGCTTTTTTTCTATCATGCTGCTCATTCAGTTTTTTACTCTATCTTCTACCAACAACCGTTTAGTTACCAATGTCCCTTTTCCCTTAAGACTTACATTATTATTATGCTGTATTAGGGTGATGGATTGGCAGTATAAGTAGAGCATCAGACAACATGCTTTACGATACAGAGTTACATCCCTTTACGTTCTGAGTTCAAATCCCGCCGAGGTTAGCTTTGCCTTTCATCCTTATGGGGTCAATGAAATAAAGTACCAGTAATGGACTGAGGTAATGCTGGCCTTGTGCAAAAAGTAGAAACAATTATTATGCTGTCACCCGTGTAACCCTTAGTTTCACTTTATCTCTTTTGATACCAACCCACCTGAGACTACTCAGATTCTATGATACAAAACATTTTCAAGCATTTAGCTGTAAATCTGCTCTCAAAATCTTATGTAAGAACTTTTCTGTTAAATTATATTCTAAACTGTTACTTTATAATGGAGAAATTAGTTATTTTACTAAATCCCTCCAAATTGTTGATTATTTTCAAAATTAATTGAACCATATAGACAGTGTTTTTCTTTTGTTAAAATTGTCATGGAAGAGTTATACTTCTGTTAAATCATGTCTTTATTAGCAAATCTTTCATTGCAAATATGATAACAATACTCATTCACTCCCACTCTCATTCACCCCTACTTTTATATGTCTAAGAGATTGCAAAACTGACAATTGTGTTTATGACAATTTTTTGTCTTTATAGTCATAGTAAAGTCTAATTGATACATTCATCTACATTTCTTATCTCTCTCTACTGCACTTTAATTACTGCATACAACAGACATTAAGTCAACTACATTCAAGCATCTCTGTTACCTTCTAATTTTTACTTAACATGTAATAATTTAGCAGAAAATCTAAACTATAATAAAGGAAGGTCTGCGAGACTGCGTACGGTTTATATTTTTTATCCCATTAGTAAAATAAGTTAGATTACTTTAAATAAATAATGAAGGAATATTACATAATTTATCTACTAAATTTCGTAAACAAAAATAATTTCATAAAAATAAATAATAATTTAAAATTGACTTCTTTTCAAAGTTGTACTTCCTGTATATCGTTGCCACCACCACCACTTCAACTACCACATATACAGAAAGAGAGAGTGTGTGATGTCAACACCTCCGGTGGCGATCACTTAAATAAACATACTAATTTTCTCTTAATGCAGTTTATATATAATATCGTCTTTTTTTAATGTATCATGGATTACGTTACTGATTACATAAGACAGTGTAACAACGTCTTCATTCAATTTCTGTTTATATTGTCAATTACGATTTTATTTGATGTATCATATCTACATGTATATATACTTGCGTATAATATCAATATACACACTACATTTTTCTGCTAGTATATTTAAAAAAAAACGGATTTGTTAATTCAAATATATATAGTATCTTTACTAGTGAACAGATCAATGCAAATTTTACTGTCTTACAGTAAAGATTTCAATTTCTAATGTTATGCAATCATAGAGCTATTTTGTACTTTCCAAAAATATCTTTCTAATGCAGTTTCATGCAATACAGGACATTAAGAGTTAACATTGGATAACATAAAATGAATTTGCTTAGTGGTGAAAATAATGATGTTTAATTCATTTATTAGCAGTGAAGTTTAATATACTATTTTACTATCTATTAATGTATGTTTTTAAAATCGTATTTATTTCTATTTTGTATTCTTTTAGTGGGGTGGACGTCGTTACGAAGAAGTTCAAAAGACTTCAGTATGGTGTACTGCCTTAGATGGTATTGAGTGTTTTGGTAATAGAAAATTTCTCAAAGGAGGCTTCCCTTGTATCAAGTAAGTTAATTTTGTTTTGTTTTATATTTAAAAATTTTATGTAATTTTTTGGTAAGGAAGTTACATTTATGACCTAATCTATGATACTCTGTTTCACTATTTTAATGAAATCCAATGCAAATGTAATGTTTTAATAAAATGGATATGGTAGATATTTAGATTAAAAAAATATAATCAGATTAGCTGACTATTTAGAAGTTTCTGTTTTGATGTTCAATATTTGTAATGCAGCACTCAGCATCAAACCTATCAAGTGCAAGTCAAAGATCATCTGTCAAGTTAAGTAACACCATGTTATCTGCAAATTCCAGCTGACTGATTTTACACCCATCAGTCATGATACCACTTCCAAGTCGACTGCACATGTCAATCCTGTTCATGTAAATAAGGAACAGGAGAGGTGATAGTACATACCCTTAGTGGAGTCCGACTCCCACATTGATTGATTTCAATTTAGCAGCATTTATCCAAACACAAATACTTGGGCATTCGTATAGAGTCATCAGGGCAGCAAGAAGCTGACCATCAACCCCATACTCCTGCACAGCCTTCCACAGTAGGTCCTGAGGAACACGGTCATATGCCTTTTCAAGGTCGACAAAACAAGTATTAATCCCACGATTTCTTGAAAACCTGCCACAATGTGAATATTTGGTCGGCTGTGCTGCCTCCGGGGCAAAAACCACACTGTTCTTCAGCTAGCTTGGACTCAACAATCTCCATGCATCTCTTTGCCAGACACTTAACATAGACTTTACCAGGGAGGCTTAACAAGGAGATCACTCTGTAATTGAAACAATCTCTCTTGCCTCCCTTTTTGAAAATTGGAACTATCACTCCTGATTGCCATTGCTTAGGTTCCTTTCCAGAGATCTTGGCCACTCGGCACACACAAATCAGACAGAGAATACCTTCTCTATATAAAGCTTTTAACAGCTTGGGTCGGATTTCATCTTCCCCAGCAGCTTTACCACATTTGAACTCTTTAACTGCTTTTGTGACCTCAGTCACACCGAGTGCTGCATGGCTGGAATGAAAATCAGTGCTGCGAAAACTGAGACACTTGTCCTCTCAAGGAAGCCTGTGCAGTGCACTCTACACGTGAATGGAGTTCCATTCCTGTAGAACCTTCTTAACAATAAAAAATGTGAAGAAATATTTTGGCTTTAATATGCCCTTTGTGATGTAGCAAATAGGCAGTTGTTAGAATGTCAGGTAGAAATTTTAGCAGTATTTGTTCCAGCTCTCTATGTTCTGAGTTCAAATTTTGTAGAGGCTAACTTTACTTTTCTTACTTTCAAGATCGATAAATAAAATATGAGTCCAGCACTGAGGCCAATCTTTCCTATGTATCTCTTTCTTACTTCATCTCTCTTTCTTTGGAAGAAATCCACTGTGTTCAGACATGTGAAGGATGAGCTCTACCAGCTTTAAATGCTCCAAACATGCTGTATGATATAACAGCATTCCTACTACTCCCATCAAGAGCCCATGCATGTCCTCAACTGAAAAATTCAAAAGAAAACATTAATATTGATTTCTAACTTAGGCACAAAGCCAGTAAATTTGAGGAAGGGCAAAGTTCATTAAATCAACCCCAGTACTAGACTGGTACTTTATTTTATCAACCCTGGAAGGATGAAAGACAAAATTGACCTTGGTGGGATTTGAACTCAGAATGTTAAGAATCAGAACAAATACTGCAATAGCATTTTACCCGATGCTCTACTAATCCATCCTAAATAAAACATTAATATTAAACAGCACCAACACTTATATAGGTGGAAATATACATTATCATGAGGTTGGTGAAGTTTGACAGACAATATATCTTTTGAGAATCAGATGATTGTAATTTATAGTTATAAACACTTTTTCAATATGGTAGTTACTTATATCCCTGTCACAGGTCTTAATGGAAACTGTAACTGTTGTGTTCTAGCAGCTGTTTTGGTGCATTTATGCTATGTTGTTGATGCGTACTCTTCCACCAGAACATACTTGCTTCATTACTTTCTAGCCTTTGGAGATCTGCATCAAGGCCCATTTTTCACTGCCATGTAGCATTTTAATTTACATGGCTGAACTGGTACATCATCATCATCATCATCACCGTTTTACGTCCATTCTTCCACACTAGCATGGGTTAGACGGGTTGTTCTGTTGTGGGCTGTGCCAGGTCGGGTGACCTTGTCTTGCTCATACGGGAACTGATTTGGCTTGATTTCTACAGCTGGATGCCCTTCCTAACACCAACCTCATTTACAGTGTGGGCTGGGTGCTTTTTTGCCGTGACACCTCCACGACCACTTTGTAGTGGGAGGGGATGGGAGCATATTGTCTATATGCTTCAGCGTCAGCTTGTTCCCATGGGAAGTCGGGTCTTCTGTATTACTGCGTGATGCCAGAGGTCACGGTCCTGTGTCATCGCTTTTGAGAGGTGCAATTGGGTAAGGTCAGCTTTTATCACCTCATCCCAGGTCTTCTTGGATCTCCCCACTCTATAGCTTCCATCGATTTTTAGTGCTCTGCACCTTTTTATGCATCACATGTTCATACCAACGCAACCTCCTCTCCTGCACACAGCATTTGATTCCTCTTATGCTCAGTCCTTCTCTCAGTTTGTTTATGCTTTGCCGTTTGCATATATTACTATTACACATCCATCGGAACATGCAAGTTTCGTTTCTTTCTAATCTATGCAAGTCTTCTACACGCAGCGCCCAGGTCTCACTCCCAGGTAACATTGCTGTTCGTATACACGCATCAAACATAAAAAGAGACAAAATTTTGTGAAAACTTTTGTTACAGCTAGAAGAAAGTTTTGTTCATATGGATAGTAGCAGATGTATATTTGAGTGAAACTGAGGATAATTCTATGATGTAGGATATAGTGGATTTAATTAGATCCGGGTTTATAAGATAGTGCAATTCAGAAAATTTTCAATTTTTTGTGATGGTGTTATATCTAATACAGATTGTAGATTGTAGTAGAAAGATTTTCAAATTCGACAGATGAGATGGTGATAACAACTTTGTTACCATATTTCTCATGAAAGACACCATCTATAAAGTTTAGATCATTTTGCAAATAATCAAGAATTTGGTGGGGAGTTAGTAACTTTCTCATTATAAAGCTGTTGTTTGGAAAACAATTTAACAAAGGTTCTAATGTGAAACTATTACGGAAGGTTTTTAGATAAATACAAATACTTTAAAACAAACAGTTTTGTATTGTAGAACCAGTGGTGATTTCAGATTATTTTTATCAAAAATGTTAAGTGTTCTGTTACTAGACTGTTTCCAGTATTTTATCCATCAGTAGAAATAGTAATAAAGATAACAATGTCATTGTTAGATTCCCTTTTCTTAAATTAAATCTAGTTGTAACAAATGTTTCCTCTAGATTTTGTCTCCCTTTATGCTTCTCTACCAGTTTCACCATTTGTGGACAACTTGTCAATATCTTATTTGTATGGTATATCTTTGTCTATCTTCACTGGATATAGACTAACTGTTATCAATAATGGTGAAAAAATTCCTTTTTTTTATACAGGTATGTTGTCAAGTAGTTTTCTTTTTTACAGGCACGTTGTCAAATAATTTTTTTTACACTATACTATACTTATTAAAAATAATTGTTTCTACTTTTGGCACAAGGCCAGCAATTACCCAGTACATTACTGGTACTTTATTTTATCGACCCTGTAAAGATGAAAGGCAAAGTTAACCTCGATGGGATTTGAACTCAAACCGTAAAGGGACGTAACTATGCTAGAAAGCATGGCATCCGACCCTCTACCGATACTGCCAATTCACTGCCTTCAAAATAATGTTGACCTGTTATCTGTGAAGAACTAGGGTTGACCTTTATATGAGATACATGAAAAAATCTGAATTTTTTAGCAAAAAATAGATGATTGACTTTTACATGCATATATATGGTATATATAGAAGGAAAGATTCTTGACTGGTTGCTTTAGACATCAGCATATTAAGTGATCTGAGACAAATACCAAAGGTGGAGAATGCACATACAAAAATATATATTAGCATACCATTAATCGTGTGTATCCAGTTTAGAAGAAGTACACTGTATCTCTGTGTGTCGTAAAAAGAGATTAAAAGGGTTAGTGTAAGGAAGGGCATCTGGATGTAAACATTGCCTCAAAATGTCCTGTCCAACTTACGTCCAAAAATGATGATGATGCCAACATGAAAATGACAAAGACCACATTATTTAAAGTTTATAGAGCCACTGCCAACAGGGGCTGCATCCTTATGTACATGTTATAACTTAAGGTTTCTAAAAGTTGCCCATCTTTCACATCCTTTCTTCCCATGTCAAATTGAGTCTTTGTGACCGTTTCTTATTTTAATATGTCGATGTTTCCATATTTCCCTGTTGTAGATTGTAATTGAGTGTATATGTCTTCTCTAGATTTTTTTCTCCTCTAACATTTATTGATTTGTTTTGTAACTAATAGTTATTATCTATAGTGTGTTTAAACAAAACACAATAACTGAATTGCTTCTCTGCCCTGGATGCTTTTTAAAGCATTTCTATCTCTCCTTAAACAATGACCTAGCTTGTACCAGTAAAATTTTGAAGTTAGATGTGATTATATAATACACCCTGTCAGGTGGAGTGCCAGTGCCATGATAAAACATACCTAGCATATGCTATGAAGTGATTGGTGTTAAGAAAGGCATTCCATTTAGCCTTAGAAACTATGTCAGAATGGAATGTATGAACAAGACACAGTCATCTGATATGTCTGACTTCAATCTGGATGTAAAACAGTGATGTTAGATGTGTAGTATAAAGTAGTAGCATACACTGTATATTCAATGATGTAGATGTAGAACTGAAAGAGCAAGTTTATGCTCCTTGTATTGGGAAAGCTTACGGATAGTTTAATTATTTGTAACATTAAGGAACAGTAAGGAACAGTAAGGTGGAGGAGTCAATTAAGGCCAAAAAGCAGGCTTGGAAAGTATGGCGGGATGGGGGAAGTAGAGAAGACTATCAAGTGGCCAGGAGGGAAGCTAGGAGACAAGTGTACTTTGCAAGAAGGGAAGCAGAGGAAAGAAAGTTCAAGCATGTTCTACAACGTGAGGACCAAAAACGTGAGGTGTTCAGGATTGCCAGGCAATGTGTCAAGGAAAACCGTGATATTGTCGGGGAGAAGTGTGTGCTTAATGATGATGGCATACTTGCCATCACCGACGCTGATAAGAAGGTAGCTTGGAAGTGTCACTACGAAAGGCTTCTAAATGAGGAGAACAAATGGGAGAAAGACAGTCTCCCCCAGATCGATCCAATAGAGGGACCAGCAGTGTTAGTTGAAGGTAGTATAATAAGTAAGGCAATCAAAGATATGAAGACGGGTAAGGCGGCTGGGCCTTCGGAAATAGTTGCTGAGATGCTGAAGGCATCTGGTTCGGTGGGACACACCATGGTCACCCGGATAGTTAACCAAGTCGTACAGAATGGGGTTGTTCCGAAGGAATGGCGTAGCAGCATCATCGTTAACTGCTATAAGGGAAAAGGAGATGCCCTAGATAGGAGTAACTATAGAGGCATTAAATTAATCGACCAGGTCATGAAGGTCACGGAAAAAGTAATAGCGCAACTAATCAGAGAGAGAATTGATCTAGATGAAATGCAGTTCGGGTTTGTGTCAGGCAAAAGTACCACAGACGCTCTTTTCATTGTACGACAACTACAGGAGAAGTACCTAGCTAAAAGTAAACCCCTATACTTAGCTTTCGTCGACTTGGAGAAAGCCTTCGACAGAGTCCCCCGTTCCATTATCTGGTGGTCTCTTAGAAAACTAGGTGTTGACGAATGGCTTGTGAGAGCTATACAAGCCATGTATAAAGAAACAGTCAGTAAGGTTAGAATTAACAACGAATATAGTGAAGAGTTTAGCGTAAAAGTTGGTGTCCATCAGGGCTCTGTTCTTAGCCCCCTACTATTTATTATTGCCCTTCAGGCTATAACAGAGGAGTTCAAGACCGGCTGCCCATGGGAACTCCTATACGCAGATGATCTAACGCTCATAGCTGAATCAATGACCGAACTAGAGAAGAAATTCCAAACATGGAAGCACGGCCTAGAATCAAAAGGCCTTAAAATTAACCTGGCTAAGACTAAAGTTCTAGTTTGTAGGAAAGAAAATAAGGCGGCGGTCCCATCTGGGAAATGGCCATGCTCAGTGTGCAGGAAAGGCGTAGGTAGAAACTCCATTTTATGTCCCAAATGCAAAGTATGGGTGCATAAAAGATGTAATGGGATCACAGGTAAGCTAACTAAGAACATAGATTTTACATGTGGCCGGTGCTCTGGTGCAATAAGTAGCAGCAAGTGCCCACAAAATACTAGCTCCTTCAACTGCGCAGAGGGTTCTATAGAAATAGTGGACAGCTTCCGTTATCTGGGTGACAAAATCAGCAGTGGGGGAGGGTGCTCTGAAAGTACAGTAGCTAGAGTCAGAACTGGATGGAAAAAGTTCAGAGAGCTTATACCACTATTAGCCGCTAGAGGGTTCTCCCTAAAAATGAAAGGCAGGTTATACGATGCCTGCATACGAACAGCAATGCTGCATGGCAGTGAGACCTGGGCATTGTGTGCAGAGGATATACGCAGACTAGAGAGGAACGAAGCTTGCATGCTCCGCTGGATGTGCAATAGTAATATATGTGAACGGCAAAGCATAAACGAACTAAGGAAAAAATTAGAAATAAGAGGGATCAGATGTTGTTTACTCGAGAGAAGGCTACGTTGGTACGGTCACGTGATGCGCATGAAAGACGACAGCTGTATAACAAAGTGCAGGGCAATAAAGATAGACGGTAGCCACGGAGTAGGCAGACCCAGAAAAACATGGGACGAGCTGATAAATTCCGACCTCACACGCTTACACCTCTCCAAGACAATGTCACTGGACCGAGACCTTTGGCGGTACTCAGTAATAGAGAAGACCCGCCTTACCTAAATACAAAGTAAAAACCTACTACAGTCAGTAGGCATCTCTATCAAAACACCCCCCCGTCCCACCACCTCCACCCCACCCACACCGCCCCTTTCAATGTAAAGTTATGTTGGTCCCACAACATCCAGGCCGAAACAAATGAGATCGTGTAGGTGTCACGACAAAAAACACACAGTCCACGCTGTAAATGTGGCTGTGTAGGCAACACGGTAAAAACCTCCCAGCCCCACACTGTAAATGTGGTTGGTGTTAGGAAGGGCATCCAGCTGTAGAAAACCCGCCAGACAGTCCACGCTGTAATGTGGCCGTGTAGGCAACACGGTAAATACCTCCCAGCCCCACACTGTAAATGTGGTTGGTGTTAGGAAGGGCATCCAGCTGTAGAACACCCGCCAGACAGTCCACGCTGTAATGTGGCCGTGTAGGCAACACGGTAAAAACCTCCCAGCCCCACACTGTAAATGTGGTTGGTGTTAGGAAGGGCATCCAACTGTAGAAAACTCGCCAGACAGTCCTATGCGAGCAAGACAACCACTCTTGCCTCAAGTGGGAAAACCCCCGTCCAAACCCATGCAAGCGTGGAACACGGACGCTAAACCTGATGATGATGATGATGATGATGATTAACTTCAGAGAAATCAATCAGATTTACATAACATAGAAAGCTAGTTTAGAGGATTGATAAGTGTGGATCATTGGATCTGATACACTACTCAATTTAACTCGACCTCCTTGACCCCCTTGCAATAGCAGCCAAGTCTTCCTGATATCATGCCCTGCTATTTTAGAAAATGATACATTGGATAATATGGTCCCAGATAGACTATGTCTAAATAATATGATAGGATAGTTTTAGCTGGAATATCTTTAATTATTGGTGTTTGATTAGGGTTCTTTCAAATATAACCAATAACAACAATATCATCACCAGGCCTGTAGGTGCCTTTACCAGAGTTCACTTTGTTGCAAGCATTTTGAATAGGCCTCCAGTTCTCTCTCTATGCATGTTTTTCATACAGATGTTTTGCCTAAACTTTGACTGCATCAGTTTCATTTGCGCAGGTAGAACTGCAATGATCATGAGCATTGTTTCTCACCTTCTGCTTAGCTTATAAAAAACATTTGAGAAATTCAAAAGGTTGCAAGATAGGTTACTATTGAAGTTAATTTAGCATGAGAGGAATGGAAGGAAAGGAATTAAAAATATATATAATTAGATACAAAGTTTAAAGGCTTTTTAAATTTTCATGCAGTTCTTCAATCTCAATATCCGTAGAAAAGCAGAAGCCGTGTGAGAATTCCAGAGAGCTGCAGTTCTGAAAAGAGGGGATTGGAATAAATGTTGAGTTTAGATAACATGCAAGTCTACACATGACTGTCTCTCCTCTATTATATTCTATCAGCGATTGAAGAACTACTTCAGAAAATATGAAAACACCATGGTTTCAACAACTACAACAAAAACAGATACCAACAAACTTAGTCACTCTGAAATAAAAAAAAAATCACTAGTAAAGAACAGTCTACTATATCACAATGTTCATTTTTGAAGTAGACTTAACATCCACCCAATTTAACTCTTTTGATACCAAACACATGAAACTGCAACTGGTTCTATGACACAAACTTATTCATTTTAAAGTGTTTATCATCATCATCATCATCATCGTTTAATGTCTATCTTCCATGCTGGCATGGGTTAGACAGTTTTGTTCCATTTGATGCGGCAATGTTTATCCAAAATACTTCCATCATAATCTTATGTAAGAACCTTTGTTAAGTTATGTTCTAAACACCAGCTTAATATTGAGAAAGTTATGTTACTAAATCCCTCTAAATTTTTGATTATTTAAAAAATTATTTGAAAATTCCATAGACAGTGTCTTTCATTAGAAATACAATGTGGTGACACTGATTATTAGAAGGTACGAGTAGAAAATGTCTCTCAGCAGAAGTCCATGGCTAGAACCTGTTGGTAATACCTTTGGAGGCTGTCCACCCTTGCATGATTTTTTAAATTCTTTTCTCCCAGTTCATCAATAATTTAATCAAAGTTAATAATCTAGCTATTCTAAGTGAATTCTCATGATTCAGAACTAAATTCAGTTAATGAACACATTTGGTAAATTGTCTTTTATTTTCTTTCTTTAGATGTGATATATAAATTATATGAAATATGAGTTTTAAAAAAAAGCATACAAGCTTTTGAAAATAATTTTATTCAGTAAACTTTTTTAAAAATACAATTCTCTTTTTTATAGGTACAATGGTCATTACTTTTTAACAACCTTGATATATTCTGTATTATTGGGTTTTCTTGGAATGGATCGGTTTTGTTTGGGACATACAGGTTGGTATCAGAATTTTCATTTTAATGATTTTTTTTATTTAATCCTTTTAAAACCAATCCACACGGGTTCTATGAAACAAACCATTTTAAAGGGTTCCTATTTAAATTTAAACCAGCAAATTGGCAGCGTCGTTAGAACATCAGATAGAATGCTTTGCGTTTCTGCTCTCTGAGTTCAAATCTTGCCAAAGTCAGCTTTACTTTTCATCCATTCAAAGTGGATAAGAAAAGTACCAGTCTAGTACTGGTATCAATTCTTCTTCTATATCTCTTTTTCACTTCCATTCTTTCACTCATTCTCTCTATCTTTCTCTGGAAGAAATCAGCTATATTCAGACCTAGAGAAGAGATGGGTTCCACCAGGTTTTAAAATGCCCTAGAAACACCATATGTCAATATTGCACCCTTATTATATCCCCAGGAATTGTGAAACCATAAATGCATGTATTTTAATTTAAACCTTCCAACATATTTTGACTTAAAAACCTTTTATTAAATTATATTACAACTACCATGTTAATGAAATAATTAATTATTTTAGGAGATCCATCCAATTTCTTCAATAATTAATTCAAATATTAGTGTATTTTATTATAGATATGCTGTAAAAGGGTTAATTTTTTTAAATTAGATTACTATGACAGTTCTACTTTACATTCTAAAAGATATAAATCATATATTTAGTATGCCCAACTACCAGTATCTAGTATCAGTATTTAGTATCTACCAGTTATAGAGCAATAACATGCAAACCACAGAGCTGGTATAACCAAATAAGTAGAACCTCTGAAAATATGCAGAATAAGTGCATCATCATCATCATCACCATCACCTCATCATTGTTTAACATATTTTTCCCTACTTGTTTTGGTTAGATGGGTTGTCATGTTATAAGACAAGTCAGGTCAGATGACCATATATGAATCTGTATTTTGGCTTGGTTCTTATCGCTGGTCACCCTTAATAATGGTTTCTGATTTTATGCGCAAGGTCAGCAATTTTGGGGAAGGGAAAGTCGATTAAATCGACCCCAGTCCATTACTGTTGCTTTATTTTATCTACTACACAAGGATGTGATGGGAAGGCTCACCTTGGCGGGATTTGAACTGAGAATGTAAAGGGCCGTAACTATATGCTGCAAAGCATGTTGTCCAGTATTCTATCCATACCTCAAATCCACCACCTTGGTCACCCTTAATAAAGGTTTCTAATTTAGGCACAAGGCCAGCAATTTTTTGGTTGGGTAAGGGAAAGTCGATTAAATAGACTCCAGTGCATGACTGGTACTTTATTTTATCGACCTGGTAAGGATGAAAGGCAAAGCTAACCTCGGTCAGATTTGGTCACCGTGTGGAATGCATATACTGAGAAAATCCCAGGTTTATTACATTTCTGTTTTAGGATAAAATTTCCATATGAATCGGATAAAAATATATATTATCTTTTTCAGTTAATCAGAAATTCCATCATTTTAAACCATTACTGAAATGAGTGACCATGTCCAAAATTGAGTTTTGGCTGGCTCATACTTATCTTTCCTTGCAAGATATGTTTTCAGAGCAATGTAGTATTTTCTTTGTCAATGAGCTCAACTGTTGGCATAGCCACAGTTTTCTGTTAGGCCAATGTAAGACATAGTACTACATTTTTTTTTTATCAGTTGTAATGGTATGATACATGTTGTTATTTATGCATAAGTTATCCTAGATATCTATGCCATCTGCCAGTTTACTCGTCTGTCTTTACACATGCCTTCCAAAGCTCTCAATACATCATTAGTGTTCTGAGATCTCCTACACTATCCACTCTGGTATCTTCCAGCAGGCTATCTATCAATGTAATATTCCATGTAGTCATTTTAATTTCTGCACATATACTGCATAGTATTAAGATATTTTTATATATATTTATATATTCTTCTGTATATATGTGTAATGTATAGGGATTGTACTTGTACCACATTAAAATACACCCTCTACACTCTGTAAAATGGTAGAGCTAGTAACAGAATAAAATGCACCCAGTACACTCTGTAAGTGGTAGTGCTGGTGCCATGACAAAATACACTCAGTGCACTCTATAAGAGGGAGTGCTGGTGCCATGATAAAATGCACCCAATACAATTTGTAAAGTAGTTGGCATTAGGAAGGTCATCCAGTTGTAGAAACCATGCCAAATATGACACATATGAGCAAGATGTAGTTACCTGACCCATCTAGTCACAGACTGCCAACTTGTCCAATCCATGTCAGCATGGAAAACAGACATAAAATGATGATGGTGATGATGATAATGATTTCATATCTCTTTATTAGTATCATTCCATATGATCATTTCAATGTTGCACAATATACTGCTGGCATATTTATCTCAACATATCAGGAAAAAAATGTTCAAAAAAGAAATTATGATTATAGATAACAACCGGTGGTTATGTCAAATTTTGAAAAATATATATTGATACAGTAAAACAATTAGATAAAATAAAGTAAGGTAATGAAATTTATAAAAAAATAATAACATAATGGTTTCTGATTTAGGCATAAGGCCAATGATTTTTTGGAAAAGGGAACGTTGATTAAATCGACTCCAGTGCATTTCTGGTACTTTATTTTATCAACCCCATAAGGATGCAAAGCAAAGCAAACCTCTGCGGCATTTGAACTCAGAACGTAAAGAGCCATAACTCTATGCTGTTAAGTTGTCTGATGCTCTACTGATTCTGCCAAGGGACAAAGTTAAAATAAATAAATAAATAAATAAATAAATAACTACAAATTGAAAAGTCTTCAAATATAAACGAAATGTAGGTAGGTATGTATGGACCTGTAACTCCTGAGGGAGCCATAGGAGCATTGTAATGACATACATCTTGAGCGTATTTATACCTGACCGAACCCATCCTCTCTCCAAGATGAATACAGCTGAGAGAGGAGAGAGAAGGAAAATCGACCCAATACTGTACTGGTACTTTTTTTTTATCAACCTCAAAAGACTGAATGGCAAAGTTGACCTCGATGGCATTTGAACTCAGCATGCAGAGGTTATATAAATGTTTTGTTTAACATCTGTCCATAAATCATTGAGTAGTGAATTAGCAAGAGTTTTTACAAAGTGATGCAGATATTACAGGATATCAGAGTTTAACAGCATCCGATTGTTTTGGAGCCTTTGTGTTGTTCAATATAAATTTTTCCTAACAATCAGCTTTAGCTTTGCTTTCTCTGTAGCGCTGTTCAGAAAAAAAACATATACTGCAAAGCATTCTATCCAACATTCTAATGATTTGCCAATTTGCTGCCATATAAACAAAATATAAATGACTAAATAAATGAATGCATGAATTATATTATAAAATCAGTAAGGTATTGGTGAGAAAATGAATAAAACCCTAATTATCAGAGATCTGGTCAGGCACATGTGATTATGTTTCCTAGTTAATTGGTTGATCATAAAATATGCTAGTTCATTTTGTGCAGATGTCTTTCGTAATTCTTGTTCTAGATATGTATAGTAATTGTAGGTAGTGTGAAATAAATATCAATTCCAGCTTGACCCCGTACATTGTAGCTGCATCTGAGTACACACACATTACATATATATGCATGCACAGTATATTTAATGCACATCTAGGTTTCTATCATCTACAGTTTCCACTCATTTTGATTGTCCTGCATTTCTTTATACAGCTATCATTCCCCATAAGCATTACGCACTTGTATTAATATAGTCTTCTCTTTTGCTCACTACATATCATTTCTTTTTTATCCAGTTTTTTTTCAACTCATTTGGTTTTTGTTGTTCATGTACACTAACATGACACATCTACTGAAGCATGCTCACTTCATTTATTTTTAAATCTTTGCAAATCCTCTGTTTTCCATGTTCATGCTTTGCTATCATACCTCATTGCATTTCTTATATAGGTATCATAGAATCTACCCTTTACTCTGAGAGAGAAAACCTTTGTTGCTAGCAAACTTAGTAGCTCCCTGAAACTTTCTACCTTTTTACTCTAGCTATTATGGCTTTAGAACACTTACTTCCACTGCCAATTGGTCACCTAGATAACAAAAGCTATCATCTACTTCTAGGGAAATGTGTGCTTTTAGTGTTTAATGCTTTTGTGCATCTGTTGCCTATGGACTCTACTCTAGCCTGCTTGTGATCCCACTACATTACATGAGCATCCATAGTTTACACTGGGGGCATCATATAGAATTCCTACTCCTTTCACTTCTTTCCTTTTTCTTGGGTAAAGTCATTTCCTTAATGATATCAGAGTTCTGTCTTTTTTCCTGCTTACTAAAACTTTAGTCTTTGGTAAATTTACTTTCAGGATATTTGCTTCCATATCAAGAACTTCTGCTCTAAATCTACTATAGATTCAGCTATAAGAATTAAGTTGTTGGCATATAGGAATTACCACAGATAGCTTGTTTTAAACTCCTATATTGTAGCCTGGCGAGAATAAAATCTATCTGGCTTATGTTTTCACCTGATTGGTAGGTGATTTGGCCACTGCCTGCTTTCCTGATGTTTATATTACAAATGGTTATGTCATTTGTATGACAGAACTCTACACCAAAGTCATAATTTCCATGCACACCATGGAAACAGTCATGGTGCTGCCTGACATGCCATTGAAAATCACCAGCCAAAATAATGATGTAATTGTCATTTGTTATTGAGTTAGTCTACATGAAGGCCTCATAGAAGTGATCCCTCTGTTTGTCAGCTTGACCAGTTTGTGGGCCATATGCAGCAAAATTGATGTTGTTGTTTATAACCAGCTGCATACAGATGGTTATATATATATATATCATCATCATCATACACACACACACACACACACACACGTTTTTTCTTGCCCAACATTTTGTCAATTTTTTCCTCTTCTCAGTCTTCTCTATCACCCTGTTTCTTTTATTTCTCATTTTATCTTCTGATGAAAGACTGTCTGAAACATTAAAACTCTTTCCTTACTATATCAAGTGTTAAACTGATATATATATATATATATATATATATATAGATGTAGTGGGATCACAGGTAAACTGTCTAAGAACGTAGATTTTATATGAGGTCGATGCTCAGGTGCAATAAGTAGCAAGTGTCCACAGGATACTAGCTTCTTCTATTGCCCAGATGGTTCTATAGAACTAGTGGACACTTTCCGTTACCTGGGTGACAAAATCAGTAGTGGTGGAGAGTGCTCTGAAAGTACAGTAGCCAGAGTCAGAACGGGATGGAAAAAGTTCAGAGAGCTTATACCGCTGTTGGCCACAAAAGGTTTCTCTCTAAAAATGAAAGGCAGATTATATGATACCTGTATACAAACAGCAATGCTACATGGCAGTAAGACATGGGCATTGCATGCAGAGGACCTGCGTAGACTGGAAAGGAACAAAGCTTGCATGCTCCGCTGGATGTGTAATAGTAATATACGTGAACGGCAAAGCATAAATGAACTAAGTGAGAAATTAGGAATAAGAGGGATCAGTTGCTGTTTACTTGAGAGAAGACTACGTTGGTATGGTCACGTGATGCACATGAAAGATGACAGTTGTATAAAACAGTGCAAGGTGATCAAAATTGATGGTAGTTACGGAGTAGGTAGACCCAGAAAAACTTGGGACGATTTGATAAATTCCGACCTTACACACTTACACCTCTCTAAGACAATGTCACTGGACCGAGATCTTTGGCGCTACACAGTAATACAGAAGACCCGCCTTGCCTATGTACAAAGCGAAACCTACAGTCAGTAGGTATCTCTTAACCAAATATACACCCCAATCCACTACCCCTACCCTATCCTCCCACTCCCACTAACACCACCCTCTCTCTGTAAAGTTGGTACCACAACATCCAGTTCAAATAAATGAGATAGAAATTGAGATCGTGTAGGTGACATGACAAAAAAAACACACAGTCTACGCTGTAATGTGGCCGTGTAGGTAACACGGTAAATAGTTCCCAGTTCCACACTGTAAATGTGGTTGGTGTTAGGAAGGGCATCCAGCCGTAGAAAACCTGCCAGATAGTCCTATATGAGTGAGACACGGTCACCCGACCAACCTTGCCTCAAGTGGGACAACTCCCATCTAACCCATGTTAGTGTGGAAGATAGACGTTAAATGAAGATGATGATAATGATGATATATATATCTTTATTGTAAGGTATCGTTTTGCTGTGTTGTTTTCCGTTTATTTGATAAAGGGGGATACCTTACTCTAAGAACTTTTCCTGCAGCTGTATGATGTCAAAGAACATATCTGTTCCCCTATCAGATCTAAATATGTAGATTCTGGTACTATGATGAAACTTTGTGTCTGCAATATTATCAACAGCCACTAATAAAGATAGACCTTGAAAGTTGCCACAGTTTGACTTGACACCTTTTCTCTTGAACAGAGAAATCACTATTGCATCGCTTCAATCTTGTGGAGTTGGTAATCAATTAAACACATTGGCAGTCAGTGTGTTTTCTGAATTGATTTGTTTAATGATAGCTTTTACTTCTATGTAAGGATTATTAGCCATTTTCTCATCGATTGTAACTAGGTTATAAAAAAATCTGTGAAGTTTTTTGTCTGTCACATTTGAAAACCTTCAGTATCACAATTGAAGATGAACCCATCTTTGGAGGAGAGAGGATCAGTAGTTGATTGGCAAGGACCAAATATCCATTTTAACAAGCTGTGCATTGTTTTGGTGTCCCTTTTCTAAAAAACTAGTTGAATGTCTGTGGTTATACTCTACCATCTCAGGTTCATTATGGTGCTTTGGCAGTTTTTCTATCTTCAAGTATTCCTTTCCAGACAAATTAGAATCAAGCAACTTCTGCTTGATGTCTAAAAACATAGATATTCTTGAATTATTATCATCGAACCATTCTTGGTGTTTCTGTATCCGGAAGCCTAGAAAATTAGCAGAGGTTATATAAACATTTTGTTTAACATCTGTCCATAAACCATTGAGTGGTGAATTAGCAAGAGTTTTTACAAAGTGATGCAGATTTTACAGGATATCAGATTTTAACAGCATTCGATTGTTTTGGAGCCTTTGCGTTGTTCAATATAAATTTTTCCTAACAATCGGTTTTAACTTTGCTTTCTCTGTAGTGCTGTTCAGAAAAAAAATCACTACTAAGAAACTGCCAAGATTACCAACAAACACAACTATAACTAAGCACACATCATAGCTATTTGTCTCTTGTTCAACACAATTATAACCTAATCATGTTGATGGAGTAGAGCCACACACTTGTGTTTTTTAAGGGTGTTATGGGGAAACATATCTCCCAGTTTAACACTACTCTCTGGTCCATGGGTACTTTTAGTGGAATTCACTCTGTTGCAAGCATTTGGATCAAACTCATAACTGGGGACCTCTCAATTCACTATTGCCTGTTTTACTTTCCCATGATAAAAAATAACAAATCTTTCTCTTCACTAATGTCCATGGATTTTATTCAAACCTAGACTCTACCCACTTGCAAACCCCACATCATATTCCTTACTGAGACACAAATCTCTCGACTTCTATCTATGGTCCATCTCTGTTGTCTAAGCTACATTCATTACTCCAGCCTCTCTGTGAATGTTGGTATCTGTGTATATGTAGATTTTACACACCCTGTTGAATTTTTTGACAAAATAGTATTTTGCCTATCACTTAATCTATAGAACTTAGTTACAACAGGCATTAAAATCATCAGACAGGAATTTTGTTATTAGTCATAGTAGAGGGTCTGGCTTTTCTGAGACTCACAAAATATAAAATAAAGATTTTTTTTCTTTGAGTAAAGAGTTGGTGTGTTAATAAGAAAGGTCACATGTCATTTGCAAGACAGAGTTTAATAATTCAGTCACCCATATTGAATGGCATCTCATCCAGTTTTTTACCTAGGTTCTTCCTGTTTGCAAAGCCAACATTGCATGCACAATTTTCATTTGTCAGGTTACCGACTCAAGAGAAGCTATAGGTACATCTCATTTCAGTTAGTTGACCTTCTCCTAATAAACATGTTTCTGAAAGAGCAGCAATTTCAATCTTATATCAGTTAAGTTCTGTACCGAGAACAGTATGGCACTAAGGCTGTCTGGATTTATCATCATCCAGTTGGGTTCATTCTAACAGCACATCCCTTTGTTTACATTTTTACTTTTGTTCTCTCACTGAAATGAACAGCCATCAGTTGTGGCAAACTGACTAGGAAGAGGACCTTCTTCGGTCACGATTGACACTGAGTTTTGCACCTAGAAAATTCCCCTCCAAGACAAGATGTTTTTGTGAAAGATAAGGAGTTGCCCATGCATACTAGTCTCCCTCTTCATGCCACTGATGTTGAATGGTAAAGACCAATACAACTTGGCACTAGTTGGTCAAATAGAGGTTACAGGTGGTTCAATAGAGGTTAAGTCATTGTGTGTGTGTATTTATGTTTATTGTATGTGTGTATTTTATGTGCTTATATGCTAAATCTAGCAAAAAAAATCCAAAGAAGGATTTTAACTATAATGCAACATCAATTTCTACAGTTACCCCCAGTAAAGAATCTCTTCCCATTGCTGCTACTATACAATAAGCAAATGTGCCAACAAGAAACCACTATAGCTTTGGCATTTCTGCTAAATGCACCAAACATCAGTCCATCCATCAGTGTGCAAAAATAGAAGATTTCAATCAATAAGGGTTGGGTTGCCGACAACTCATATCACTTCAAATAGTCATTCAATAAATATCGTGATAATGGAGGATGTATAATATATAACTGCATCTCTTGTTCACTTCATATACAGCCATATTAGTTACCCTCTCATCTATTTCCCTCTTTACTATTCACTATATTATACCACCTGTATAACAAGGGCAGTATTTAATCTGTCTGTATTCAATCTCACCACCACACTACCTCTCTTACATGACCATTCTATCACAGCACTAATAAGGGATGGCATTGGATCTGCTCATATTTAGTAACTCCTCCACCACCCATCACCCCTCTTTGTTTCTATCCATCATTTTCCATGAAACAGTCTTTAAAATGTGTTGTATAACTCATGCCAGCATGGAAAAGCAGATGTAAAAACAATGGTAATGATGAGGATGATAGATGAGCCTGTGTGTGGTGTTTGTGTGTGAATATGTATATGTGTAAAGAAAAAGTTAGTGAGAAATTCATCATCTCCCAGAATACAAAAATGTAAATAAACCGTTAAAAAAAATTACTGAATTCTCCTGTGAGAAGTTTGCAGTTGTGATATTGCATTCTCATCTTGTGATTATTCCAAAGTTTCCTTAAGGAATACAAATTTTTTCCTCTAAATCTTCAACAGATTTATCTATGAGAAGTAGATTTTTGACAACTCGTTTTAATCTCTTCTGTTATGGCTGATATTTTCAATATTTACAGCTGGTCTTAATCTCTTCTGTTTTGCCAGATATTTTCAATATTTCAGCCACTACTTCTGGTGGTCTTGTTACCTTGCCTGTATTTATATCCTTGATCTTTCTTTCTTCCACCTCTCATAATACAATTTACAAGCCTCTTTCTTTTTGGTGTTGTACAAACATATTTTCCCTAATAGTATTTTCATTCATATTGACACACTGATTTGCAATCCAGAATATCTCGTGCTTCTGACCCATTTCATTGCAAAACATTGGTAAACATTAAAAAAAATGTTCATCTTATCTCTATACTATGTATCCTGATGTCTAGCTTCCCTTCTAGCTACCTGATAATGATATTGCTCTTTACTGTTATCAGGTTTCTCCAGACTGGTCTCATAGCTTTTAGAGCTCTACTTACTGTACTATTCCACAACTATGGTACCTTCTATCAGGCTAGTATATTTCTCTAGCCACAGACCTAGTCTGTGGTTCAAAGCAAGTTCTCCTGACAACTAAAATCTATAGGTTTGTCCTCTCATATACTAGTCTCAAAAATGAACACTGCTAATGTGTCAGTAATTTATTTAGTCAAACTACCTACTAAGAATACGTTAAATATTCAAATCAGTGTATCTGGTTTAATAATTCACTTAACATTTTGGCTTTAAATTTAATTTGACAGTGATCAGTTAAGAGTAGGATAAGTTGTTGCTGAAGATTATGCAATAACGTTTGAAACTACAGTCTAGCCAATGTCTTTTTCTGTCCACACTAAAATTGTAGAAACAAAAGGATAGTATTTATGACTGTTCTGTGTCTAATTAATTTTATTTAATTCACACATGCAATGATGGCAAAAATCTATAGACTTGTCTTGTAGCATATTACAGCAATTATACATCATTATTTCTTTCTCTTCCTTGACATATGTCGTCTAGAATCTTTCTTAACTTACGTGAAACAGAAGGATCTTTCCACTACTGTACTTTCTGTCTCTTTATTGTCTTGTTTGTCTAGCTCTTACTCTGAAGTTACTAGTTGTGTGTTTATCTATGTTGAGTGGTACCTTCTTCACCAGGGAAAGAATTATTATTTACAACCATCTGTCTATCTCATTTGCTGGTTAGTATGAAGTCTATCTGGCTTTTGTGTTAGTCTGGTTGGTATTCATCAAATGATTGGTCATTTTTCTAAAGTCAGTGCTTTGATCCATCTTCATTTATACCCCATGGTACTGTCTAACATTTCCGTTAATATCACCAACCATCATAATGAAGTCACTGTAATTTGTTACTGAGGTGATCTGCAAGAAGGCCTCATGGAAATAACCTTTTTGCCCATTTGTTAATCTCTACTGTGGTGTATGAGGAGGGATAATTGTTGCTGCCTCATTGCCTACATCTATTCTAAGCTTTATAATTATCACATACCCTGGCTATTTGAAAAACCATGCAAAAGCACTCAGCCCATACTGTACACGACAAAAAGCACACAGCCCACACTGTAAAGTGGTCATGTAGATGTCATGACAAAAAGCACCCAGCCCTCACTGTAAGGTGGTTGTGTAGGAGTCACAACAAAAGGCACCCAGCAAGCACACACTGTAAATGTGGTTGGCGTTAGAAACCTAGTCAGAAAGAGTTCTATATTAGCAAGACACGGTCACATGACCCAACTTGCCTCTAATGGGACAGCCCATCTAACCCATTCTAGTGTGGAAAATGGATGTTATACGATGATGATGATGATGATGATGCCTGACTGACACATAACTGCATGCTAAATTTGATACCAAACTTATTGCTAACTTTCATTTTACTGACAATACCTCAGTACATGGCTTTCAAAAGTCATTCATTTACACTAACATTTTTTAACACCCATCAGATTAGTCTGTGAAACATCTTTGCCAGGTGAACAAATGAGTGGCTTGTTCTAAGCTAAGAACTTTTCCTGTAGTTGTCTCCCCAAGGAGAGGTTATTGGTGGTTCCCTATTCTGGTACTAACCCAAATTGTCTTTCATCTGAGCTATTTCACTACACATGTGCATGAATAATGTATATATAGATATATATTCTTGCATGTATATTTGGAATGTATTGATGTCATATTTGCAGTAAAGCAACATAAGTTAGTTTATCTGGAAGAGCCTGATCAACACTCAATGAATTCATTGTTTCAGAGTGGCAATTAATTAATTATTCCATTTTGAAAGGGCTGTGAACAGAGGGCAAAGATAACATGTGAAGCTCCTATAAAAAACAAATACCCTGGAATAAACAGTGTGTGTGTGTGTGTGTGTGTGTGTGTGTGTGTGTGTGTGTGTGTGTGTGTGTGTGTGTGTGTGATTAAAAATACAAACTACTAAACTTTTAAAAACGTTTTTCATATTTAAAAAAATACTATTTACAGGTACTGCTGTTGGTAAATTACTAACACTTGGTGGAATAGGTATCTGGTGGATTGTTGACATCATTCTTTTGATTACTGGATCTTTGAAGCCTGAAGATGGTAGCAGTTGGGTTCCATATTACTGAACAATCTTTTAAAATGAATATATTTATATGTATTGATATGTGGAAAAATTGTATTTTTGCTGTTTGTAAGCCTCAAAACATAAGACTCATTTTAGGATAATTGGTGTTTTCCATTAAAAAAAAAAAATACTCATTTAACAAAGATGAATGAATGAACTTTGCATACTTGGAAATAATGTCAGTTAAAACCTGCAATCAGTTAATGATAAAAATTTGTATTATATGTGCCCTGTGAATTGTTTTATTGTTAACTATTGTATGAATAAAATTTCAATTAAAAATATTAAGACAGATTCATATTTTGGAAATGATGTTTTATTTAACTAAATTTAATTTTAACATGTCAACCTATGTGAATAAATTATTATGTAACATTGTGAATAATGATTTCAGATAAAATTTTCTCTCTAAGATGGTTTTTATTACTTTTTCATGAGAAAGGGCAGTACCCATGACCTATCTTGCCCCCTCTCTCTCTGGACTTACACATGTGCACAGATATACACATACACATATATGTCTAGACATAGATATATATATATATATATATGCATATATATATATAAAGGCGCATGGCTTAGTGGTTAGAGCATTGGGCTTGCAATCGAAAGGTTGTGAGTTCAATTCTCGGACCGGGTGATGTGTTGTTTCCATGAGCAAGACACTTTATTTCACATTGCTTCAGTTTACTCAGCTGTAGAAATGAGATGATAGGACTGGGGTTCCTATCATTCCACTGCAAAATGGTCGTGGAGGTGCCATGGCAAAAACGCACCCAGCCTAAACTCTAAAGTGGACGTGTAGGCACCACGGAAAAAAGCACCCAGCACTCACTGTAAAATGAGGTTGGTGTTAACAAGGGCATCCAGCTGTAGAAATCAAGCCAGAATCAGTTCCCGTATGAGCAAGACAAGGTCAGCCGACCTGACACTGCCCATAACAGGACAACCGGTCTAACCCATGGTAGCGTGGAAGAACGGAAGTAAAACGTTGATGATGATGATGATATGCAAACCCATACAGTTATAAGAATATACCTCAACATCCATACTTCTACACCAGTATGGATGTGGCCCTATGCATGCATATCTCATATACACACACACACACACTCATACAAATATACACCTACAAGTTCATATGAATGCAGTCATGTTCATAGATATACACAACCAAACATTTACCTACATTCATATGCCCTCCCCATTGATATATATATATATATATATGAAGGCACGCTGGCTCTGGTACAGTTGGGACAAGTGTGTGGTTGGGTGGTGGACAGCTTTCTCCTTTGATGTCTGTCTTCAGCTGCTATCTTCCTGTTCTCCTCAAAGCTGGCTGCAGCTGTTTTGATGACCACTCTTCATTTTCTCAGTCCTCTGCCAGGTGTTCCCATTCCCTGTGATCAATATTGCCTTGGATCAGCTGGCGCTTGAGTTGATCCTTGAAGCGTTTTTGGAGTGCTCCTTGGTTTTGCTTACCTTGACAAGGCTCGCTGTATAATACTTGCCTTTGGCATCCTAGAGTTGTTCATGTGCGATACATGGCCTGCCCAGTAGAGCTGTTTCAGCATTAACATGTTCTCAATGTTTGTGATATCAGCCCTCTTGAGAACTTCCCCGTTTGTTACATAGCCCTGTCAACGGATGCCCATGATGGAGTAAAGGCACTGCTGATTGAATCTTTCCAGTAGCTTGTTTTGGTTCCAGTACAGGACCTAGCTTCCAGCTCTGTAGAGGAGAGTAGTGATTACAGCAGCTCTGTAGACTCTGATCTTTGTGGTGAAGCATAGAGAGTTTCTGCAAGCGTCCGAATGAACTGCTGGCCTTGACAATGTGGTTGTCAATGTCCTTTGCTGAGGTAATGTCGTTGTAGGGTGCTGCAGGTCTTCCTGTATGTCAACTTGGCTGACTGGCTTTTCGGATTTGGCACCACTTTTTGGTGTGCAGAGCGTTTCTCGTCAACGAGCTTTTGGATCTCATTATCATTCTCAACAAACTAGTCTTTGTTCTTCCTTGTAGAGAAACCCACCACTTTTGCTGTTGTGTTCTCTAACACCCTCTTCAGGTCTTGCTAAAAAGTCTCTGGTTTGGCGTTGCGAGCTACAATGGTGTTGAGCTTTGCTTCCATCTTTTCCTGAAATTTTCCCTTCAGCAAGGGGAAGCGATTAACATTGATCTTTTTTTGAATTGTGAGGCTCTTTTCTTCACGATGGGCTTGACCCACAATCTGAGAGTTTATCGTACGGTCCGATGGTCAGTGTAGCAGTCAGCACTTGGCATACTCTTTCAAATCTCTCTGGCGCACAAGATATAATTCAGTAGGTCATACGACCATCACTACCGTTTTGCAAATTTTCACAGTACTGTTACGTGGAAAAGATTTTTAACAATTTATTTATTGATCGCAGTAAACTATTATATATTTAATTTAATTATATAAATTTGGGATTTAGTAACGTGTTCCTCTGAAGATTGCGGTTGCCTAGTTGACATCAATCGTAGTTTCTGCTCTGAGTAGTTGGGGGGAAATGTCCCAAGTTTCCGTATGATTGTATTGTCATTGTCAATAATTCGGTAATCAGGATCGTGAGTTCTGTCTTGATTGAGATTAGCAAATGATGATGATGGTATATGACCATTCATAAAAGGATTTGTTGGTCAGATATATACGTGCTAATTTCATGGAACGTTAAACCCAGACGTTTTCCAGTTGAATTCAAATAAAGCCGTGTGAATATGCTCATATCATCGATGAAATAATGTAACAGATAGATCGATCAAAGAAAATAATATAATATAGACAGAGGTTTAGAAATAGACAGAAAAACAAAACAAAAAATAAACGTAGGTTTGCTATCTAGTTTTACGCGTGTCTATCGTAACTTAGAACATCGAGATGTTTATGGGCATCATAAAGAGACAGTGGAGACTTCTGTGTCCTTGGCCCTAGGTCCACCTCAGTACTCACCACCATCAACACAGAGTTGGTTACCCACAGGTGTGAGCCTTGCGAGCTGGAATGGCTCTTCCAGCGTGTCTTCATCACCATCCGCCGGAGAAATGCCTTCTTTATTCTGTCCGATGGGGCCGCGGCGTAGCAAGCGCATGGGTCCCCATTTGTTCATAATAGTGGGAGATGGGGAGAGCGAGAGAGACGAAGCAGAGTTTAGTTCCTTTGTGTTCGGATCTGGTGTATATTTGTAAGTTTCACTCACACTGAAGATTTGCACCATCTATAGGTTATAACAAACAGATAGCCCGACCATAAAGAAGTAGGAAAGAGAGGTGTGGAAGAGAGGGATGTAATATAATACAGACTGCACGTTTTAGAATATACATATTTAATAAATTAAAATATCTTATTTTGCTTCCAATTTTCGGAAAACCTTTTATTAGTTAGAACTGCACGTGGAAATATCGTGGACATTTCGGGGTTGTTTGCCAGTCAACACGCCCGTCTGGAAAGAAGAGGAAGATATATATATATATAAATAAAAAAAAGACTGAGAAAGACTTAATGTAAGACTAATAGAGAAATATTGAGTTAAATTACAATTTCTCAATTTGCTTTTACTATTCGTAAAATGGATTTGCAGGTCCGATATGCGTGTAGCTCCCTCTTTCAACTTCAGACTTAGAAATGGTTGCCAATTGCATTTATATATGTTTGTGTGAACACGTGCGTGAATCACAAGTGAGAAAGAGGCGGAGAAAAAAAAGCAAAAGGGATAATAAAACTGATAAATGGTTTAAATAGAAATATTACTAAATAAAATTAAAAATATTTAGCTTGCTGTACTATTCGTAGAAGGGTCTGTTGGTCAGCTATGCGCGTGGTAATCTCATGTAACTTGGAAACTTTGATTTTCGCCAGTCGAATTTATATATGGCTGTGTGAACACGTCTGTATCTATGATGAGAAAGAAACAAGCAGACGGAGGGAAATGTGAACTAAAAGAGAGATAGAGAGAAATAATACAATAACACAGATAGAGGGTTTGAAATAGAGATATATTAAATTAAATTAAAATTTGTTAACTTGCTTCTACAGTTCTTAAAACACTTTGTTGGCTGGTCAAATATGAACGTGCAAATATGAACTGCAGAGGTGCTTGCCACTCAAAATCATGTATGGTTGTCTGAACACACGATTATTATTGATATGAAAGAGACAGACAGAGAGGAATGATAATGATGATGATGATGACAAAAGAGAAGAGAAAGAGGGAGAGAGAGAGAGATAATTTAATAAAACCGATAGTGGCTTTAAAATAGAAACATTATTAAATTAAACTTTCGTAGCTTGCTTCTACCATTTCTAAAATGTGATGGGAAATATATGCGTGGTAATACCATCCAACTTCAAATTCCTTAAATTCAGAAATGATATCACTTGGGATATCAGCCGTTGTATATTTAATAATAAAGCACCCCTATATTTCAACGCATTGTTCTATATCCTATATTGACTAGTAAATGTCTAATATTCCGAGATCTTGTATTATATTGACTCGTAAATGTCCTAAATTACACGAAGAACAAAATCATATATATTTACAAATTTGTTTATATTACTTTTTGCAATTTTGAAAAGTTGGCAACCTTATATGTAACTAATAAAAACAAATAGAACGAGAGAGTTAGATACGCAATACATTTACAAGACTGATTTATGGGTACCGAAGTTGGAAACACTATCTATCTGTCTGCTTGTCTGTCTGTCTGCGCAAAATGCAAACAAATAACAAAGCAAACGACAATACAATGAAGAAATATATTAGTTTTATACTTGATATGTATGTATGTATGTTCTTCTGGTTTTATAATTTCACAAATTTCCCCAATAGAGAAAGAGTCGGTTTCTAACAGATATAAGACTCTCTCATTGGAATCTACACAACATCAACTAGGTAGATATGTCTGCCTGTCTGCATGCATACATGTGTGTGCAGGTATGGATGTTATTGTATGTGTGGATGTGTATGTTTTGAGTTGTATGTGTGCATATACATATGCTTTGTACCTGTACAAGTGTATATGCAGTTATTAGATGCAGAATTTTTGGAATGTTTTACATATTTTTTACTGTTCCATTAATGGATTGTACTTGTAATTTCCTAACTAGTCGTGTTCTTTCTGTTCCTGTGAAGCCCAGCCTCTCAAGATTTGTATTGAGGCAGTTACTAACATACCCCAGTACTCCAATAATCACAGGTATAAATCTGAAGGTATAGTCAGGGTGGAGTATCTGCAGATTTCTCATTAGTTCTACATAGGTATTCTCCTTTTCGTTAATCTTTGATATTATGTATGTATGTATGTATGTATGTATGTATGTATGTATGTATGTATGTATGTATGTATGTATGTATGTATGTATGTATGTGTGTATGTGTGTGTGTGTGCTTGTGTGTGCGCGCGTGTGTATGTGTGTGTATGTGTATGTATGTGTGTATGTATGTAGGGAATGGAAAAGGCAATGTTTATGGAACTGGTTTAGATATTCTAAATAGTTATTTTCCTTTATAGCCATCATGGTCTTGCTCATTCCCCATTGCCATAGGGTCCTACACAAGAGTGTGTTTGTTTGTGTGTGTATGAGAGAGAGCGAGCGAGCGAGCGAGAGAGAGAGAGAGAGAGAGAGAGAGAGAGCGAGAGAGAGAGGCGATAGTTATACAGGGATCAGCTGACTCTAAGTCATCTCTCAGGAAAAATCATTAGATTTAACATTGGGTAGTTTATAAGAAATTGTTGAGATTCTTCTTTTCTGTCATGTTTAGAAAATATATGTAGTTTAGAGAACAGTTGCAGCAAAACTAAACATCAACAGAGCACATATAATGCTCTCGAGATTTTCTATAGGTTACCAAGTATTAATGAACATACAACTTAAATTAACAATCTATAAAGACCCCGCTGATCCTGGTCAACAACAGTGTTCTCTGCTGAGACTGATCTTTCTATCCTGCCTTCTCAATCAGATGACAATTAACTGAAACAAGAGATCAAATATTTCATATCAAGTTATAATGGCTTTGAAAACTGTATTTATCCCGACTTATAGACACCAGGTCCGAACACGAAAGAACCAAACTCCCACTGTCACTGCCTCCGTCTCTCACACTCTCCCAATGTCTTACTATTGTGAGCAAATGGGAGCCCACGCGCTGACCGCCCCGCGGCTCCGGAGGACAGAATAGAGATAGCGTTTCCCCAGCGAATGGTGCGGTTGACGCGCTGAAAGAGCCATTCAAGCTCGAGAGGCTCACACCTGTAAGTAGCCAACTCAGTACCAATGGTGGTGAGTAGGGAGGTGGTCCTAGGACACCAGAAGTCTCCACTGCCATGGGCTCGATCGCAAACCTGTCGGAGAGCGACCGATATTTGGAGAGTTTACCTTCTTCGGCTCAAAATGCTGCAGAGCCTGCGTTAGTTGCAATGGTTGAATGCTAAATATGAAGGATTGCGTGACTAAAATTATTTTACTACTATAAAAATTGGCTGATTTAGTCTCAAGAGCTTGAGATTTGTGCCAGAAGTTACAATCCTGACACTGCCAGTTATATTTGTTTCTACTTTAGGCACAAGGCCAGCAATTACCCAGTTCATTACTGGTGCTTTATTTTATCGACCCCGTAAGGATCTACAAGTTATAACATTAACTAATAATGTTTCAACATACAGGAATCAAAGAGGTACTTTAAGCAGTATTGAAAAAAAAAAAAAGAAATAGAAATACCCTGAATCCAAGATATAGTAAGAGGCTGGATTGTGGACAGAATATTCAGTTAATGTAATGACTACTGAAAAAGTATTAGTTTTTGGCAATGATTTCTAAAATATAAGAACGCATTAGAGCAATGTAGATTGATGGCAAGATATGAAACACTAGCACCGAGAATGATGAAAAGAATATCGTTCTCCTAAAACTTTTCTACACAAGCTTATCATAACTTTTTCAAATTGGTGCTGCTCAATTATTTGGGTGTACAGTATATGATGTCTGGTCAACAATAATTATGACATGAGGTTTTTGTTCTTCCAGGTTAGGAGGAAATCCACATTAAAAGAAAATATTTATGAACTATGAACAAATCAAAGTTGGCGCGGGGAAAAATAATAGCTGATTAAATCCATTAAATTACTGATAATTATGTTATTAATCTCATAAGAATGAAAGATAATTGTTGACCTTGACAGGATTTGCAAACAAACTAAAATACATTGATTTGACATTCTATTGTTTCAACATACACAAGCAGTGTAAAATATGTCATACGTTTAAAACTTGAAATCGCTTTAGTTATATAGGGAATCATTGTTCATAGTATACATATAATACTAGCCGAATTACCCGCGCCTTGCTGCGTTTCACACATTTTTTTTTTTTTTGTAAGAAAATGATGATTAATTTTAAATCAGTGATATAATTTATGGAGAAAAACTCTGCATTTCAATATTACTCAATGTAAAATGTAATGCATGGAAAATTGGAAAACATTTTTTGTAATATATCAAATCAAAATTACATTATTAAATCTTATTCTTATTTTGTTTCTTGTAAATAATTTTTTTCAAAATATCAATTCCAAACTTTTGTGAATAGGCATCATATCTTGTCATTAACGTAAGGTTTAAATTTCATATAAATCGAAAGGGAAAAAATGTTCAGCGGGGGTTTGTGCCCTCCGGAAAACCCTTTGATTAACATGAAATATACTTATCCAAGTACCCTGAGCAATGAAGTTTCAGAATATATATGGTTATGGGGGTCTATCTCCAAAACCATAGGAGGAGTTCGTGAACAAAAAAAAACAAAAACAAAAAAAACAAAAACAGAGAGGAACTACAACTTTATATATATAGATTTACTGTGTTGTAGAGCTGGTGGCAGTTCTCCTCACTTTTCATCTGTTCGTACTCTCTTCTGTGAAGACACGTGGCCTAGTGGGAGAGGTGTTGGATTTACGATCGTAATGTTGTGGGTTCGATTCCTGGGCTGGGTTGCGTGTTGTGTTCTTGAGCAAAACACTTCATTTCACGTTGCTCCAGTATTCACAGCTGAAAATGTGTACCAGCAATAGCTGGGGATTTAACCCAGTCGCTTCACGCCACGAAACCGGGATAAACACAGGCTCAACGCGCTGCTTGCAACGCACGAGGGGATGCATGCAATACTCTCTTCTACATCTGGTGGTACCATGTCTTACATCTCGTGATACTATGTTCTACATCTGGTGGCATTCATTGTTTTACATCTGGTGGCATTCATTGTTTTTACCTCTGCTGGCGTTCACTCTTCTACATCTGGTCGTATTTTCAGTTTTATACATTCTGATAATCAGTGTTCTTAGTTTATATCTGTTAAAATACAATGTAATTTGAGATTTTGAATTGTGACCATACTTCAATAGCCTGACTTTTATATCTGTAGGAATTTACATTATGTTGTTGATATATAAGCTAACTAGTCAACTGTTGTATCATTGGATATCAGATTTAGGAAATAACTGAGAAGGGTATGTACTTTGTTTATACTTATCAAATAACAATCAATAAGAACACTCCGTCTCTTGACTAAATTTATCTTAAACAAAATTCATGGATTAAACGTATATTTTCCTCGTAACAAGACTTCTTATCTGTTAGTTATCTACTGTCTCTTTTGTTTATCATATCTCCACTGATTTTAAGATACACCACTATTTTATGTCTCTATTCTGCCAATGGAAGTTCAGTTTTTGTTTTACTTGTAACATTTATGGCTGATTTTTCTTGTCTTCTTTCTCAGCTTGTTTTCACTTTTTTTTTAATGTAAAACACAAACCTTTTCATCCCGTTTGATAATTAAAGCTGACGTCTGCAACATCATTGTAATTTAAGTCCTCTGGTGTTGTACTGTGTGTGCGTTTTCTTTCCTTTCTTGTGTTTTAAATTGCGTTGCCGCTTTCTTGAGTCTAAAAAAAAAAAAAGTAACAAGAAATCAAACGGACAGAATTTTCGTTGCAACCTTATATTTGGTATTTAAATAATTGAACAGAAAGTAAAAAAGTCAAAGCTTTCAGCAAAGACATTTGAGTTTAATTCTTCGTGTAAAAAATGCAAGTGTCTTTTGTGGTTATGAAAATGGAAAAAGAAGGGAAAGCAACTTTGGTGCTAACATGTCGAAGCATGAATTCCAAGTTATGTTGAGTATGTGAGTGATTTGACTGTTAAATAAAGTGCCAGAAGATAATATCGAACTGTGGACTGTTAAATAATTGTTTCTACTTTTGGCACAAGGCCAACAATTACCCAGTACATTACTGGTACTTTATTTTATCGACCCCGTAAGGATGAAAGGCAAAGTTAACCTCGGCGGGATTTGAACTCAGATCATAAAGGGACGTAACTCTATGCTTCAAAGCATGGTGTCCGACTCTCTACCGATACTGCCAATCCACCGCCCTACTGTTAAATAATCGTGTACGAAAATATTCATGAGTGGCCTTAGAAGAAATTTATTTTCCATCTCCTTGTTTTAGTTTTAACTTTGATGGCATTTCTCTCCAGTCATGCATTGATATCGTGTTGATATTTCCCTTGCTTGGTGTATCTGGGTCAAATTTAATCTGTTGACTGCTGCGTATATTTTACACAGCTGCAGTTGCTGTACCGAGTATTTTCTTTTCCAGTAAAATGACCATTTTGATTGACAAACGTCACATCAATAAACTAGTAACCCCGTCTAGCTTTGAAGTTAATGAACTTTTGGAAAAGAGTTTAAACATGTTAGGACGAGTTATCTCGTCTACGGCACTGAAGAGGTTAAAGTCTTTTAGAATTTCTTTTGAGCATGCGTATGAGTATGAGTATTGCGACAGAATTATTTGACTAGTCTGCGTAGGTTGTATCATTCTGAATCCTCCATTTGGTATGTGAGATAGTCCGAGAAGATTACCTACCATACTCTAATATCATTTCCGGTGTCTTTGTATATCTCAAAGTACGGCATTAGGTATGGTATGAACACTTCATTGTTGTTCTTAGTCGTCTATGATGTCAATTTCGAATCTCATCTCTTTTACTCTGTATGCTGTAGCGGTTTGTAATGTGTATTCCCATTATAAACCGTCTCACTCATGAAGTAAGTCAGTGTGTAGCAATATACTCTTGTGAATTACATGTACTGTATAAAATACATCTGTGCCTTTAATATGGTCTGTGCCAAGAAATAGAAAGGGCACAACATTCATAACAGCACTGTTCATGTTGTTCGATCTAACGAGGTTTCTGAATGTACAATTGAAAGTGTAAGTCCTGTTGGTCTGGTCAGGGATGTCCCCACCAATTTGGATGCCTTGTCCTCTGTTACATCCCCTCTGGTCCGTTAGTCCTGTCGCCTTGTCCGAAGCCATTGTTTTATGAATAGTATGTCTGTTAGCAACAGAATTAATTATCACTGGTTGTTGTAATACATTTTAAAAATTATGTATGTATGTATGTATGTATGTATGTATGTATGTATGTATGTATGTATGTATGTATGTATGTATGTGTCAGGTCACCAGTTGGTGCTACTGGTAACATGTATTCCAGTACAACCCGTCCCATGGTCGGGTCGTTGGCGACTAAACTGGCAACCCTACCAAGGTTTCTTGGTGAGGAGGGTGACTTTGAACATCCTGCAGGACTAAAAACAAAGCCTGTCAAAGGGCAAAGGAGCTCATAAGGTCAATGGCCATCCAAAATCACCGGGAGAGATGACCCCCTTAGCCTTTGTCAAGGCAGAATTCTAGGAGAAGGAAAACTCTGATATAACACCTGCAACTCTGATGGTATCCAATGATGTTGACTTGTTCTTCTTTTTGGTAAATATCATCTTGGTTAAGAGAGTGGGACTGGCTTTGTGCAGTGCCTTTGCTGACTATAAAAGCTTCACGGCACAGGCATTGCTTTATATCTGGAGATCTCTCTGCACTTGTCATCACAGGGTACAATGGGCCCAGCACTATGTGTCAGTAATTGTCACAAGTGTAGTGTTTGTACCAGAGTTTTCAAGTCGCTGGCTGGACTAAAAAGTCACACTCGTTCAGCGTATCGATAGGGGTTCTCCTACATGGATATAAAGTAGTGGCCGTACTCGAAAACGAGTTGGCAGCCACCATGTATGTATGTATGTATGTATGTATGTATGTATGTATGTATGTATGTATGTATGTATGGTAGTGTCAGGTGACTTCTGAGTGCTACTGGTAACATGTATCCCAGTACAACCTGTCACATGGTTGGGCCGCCGGCGACTAAGCTGGCTACCCCACCAAGCTTGCTTGATAAGGAGTGTGACTGGACACTCTGCAGGATGAAAAACAAGACCTGACAAAGGGCGGAAAAACTCACTAGAGTCAACGGCCATCCAACAATGTGTATATGTATATACTGTGTGGGTGTATAAATGTATATATGTGGGTATATGTGGAATTGGTTGCATGTAAGTGTGTATTTTTATTTACTTATTTTATTATTATTATTATTGTTTTTAATTTCTTTCATTATTGTTTCTGAGATATATGCCGAGTGTCTTCCCGACACCTAGGGCAAATAAATTCACAGTGTGCATTGGTAAGCCAGTCAATACAGCACATTAATTATAATGAAAAAAAAAAAAAAAAAAAAAAAAAACCGTATACACATATACACATGTGCATATGCATATGTAAATACAAGGAGGGATATCAATCTTACAGAGATAGTGCTCTTCTCGATACGTGTGCAGTACCAGTCAAAACAATTTTTTGCACCTCGTGCAGAGAGGGTAAACCAGGAATCATTAGCAAATATTGTTCTGTTCCTTTCTTGATCATTCCCAGTCCTCCCACAATCACTGGTATTGTAACTGCCTTGAGGTACCACATTTTCTCAATTTCAATAAGCAGATCTTTATAATTTCGTAGTTTGTCAAATTCTTTTGCCGCGTTATTGTGATCACATGCGATGCTCATATCTATCAATAAACATACCTTATTATGTTGATCGTTTACAATGATGTCAGGTCTATTTGCTTTTATGGTCCTGTCAGTATGTACAGGAAAGTCCCAGAGAATTATTACTTTTTCTCCTTCAGTTACAGCCTCATGGTGATGATTGTACCACTTGTCTTCAGCTTTGATTTTGTAATGCCGACATATTACCCAGTGTAGATATTGGCCAACTCTGTCATGTCTATATTTGTATTTTACTGGTGCTAAAATTTACACCCAGAGACTAAGTGATTCACTGTTTCAACCTCAGCATTGCAGAATCGGCACTTTGGGTTTATTCGGTTTCTCATCACATTGGCCTAGTAATTACGAGTCAATAAGCTTTGATCTTGGGCAGCTAAGATGAAGCCTTCACTCTCCGCCTTTAGCCCTGAACTACGTAGCCACTGATGGGTGTGCTTTTGGTCAACATCAGCCTGTTTGCTACGGGCCACATATTTACATGCAGAGGTTTCTGCTCCCAATTTGATGCTAATTGTCCTTGCCCTTTTGCTTTTGCCAGTGATTTTATGTGCCTAGCAGCATCAGTTGCAACAGTTTCTTTAGTCTGTCCAGCCTGGGTATCAAGCATGAGATCAGTAGCATATTTTTTGCTTTCCTTCAAGATAGAATGAAGCTTCTTACTTCTTTCATGCTTTTCAACAAGTTTCAGCATACAGTCATTAGTTGTTTCAAGGTATTTGGCCAGTCCAATGATGGTGGTCTTGTAAACAAGTTCAAATTGGATCAGGCCACGGCCTCCTTGAGTTCTAGGAAAGTAAAGACGATCCACATCTGCTTTTGTGTGGTGCATCCTATTACAGGTCAGTAGCTTACGGACTTTGGTGTCGATTCTTTTGATTTCACTCATATTCCAGTTCAACACACCGAAACTATAAGTGACAACTGGGACTGCCAAAGAATTTATGGCTAGCACCTTGTTACGAGCGTTTAGTTCATATCTCAGAACTGCACGTACTCTCCTGTAACATTCTTTCCTTATCCTCTCTTTCATACTTGCATGCTGTATGCCAGAGCCCTCATTAATCCCTAAGTATTTATAGGTTTGTTCCTGCTCAAGTTCCTTTATGATTGTTTCAGCATCCAATTCAACTGAGTCTGAGTTGACAAGCTTCCCCTTCTTGAAAGTGGCTTTTGCACACTTATCAAGCCCAAAACTCCATCCCGATGTCATCGCTAAACGTGTTTACTGTCTGCAAAAGGCCTTCCAGTTCGTCATTATCTTTGCAATATAGCTTCAAATCATCCATATAAAATAGGTGGCTTATTTTTTTTTTGTCAATTCTATAACCGTACCCTGTTCTATTAAATTCGGATGTAAGGTGTATTAAAGCTATGCAGAAAAGCAAGGGTGAAAGTGAGTCACCCTGGAATATACCACAGTTGATATTTATATTCCTAGAGCACAGTACCCCAGTGGAATGAGACAATTGGAGATTTGTGTTCCATAATGACATATTGTGTTTCAGGAAGTTTGAGATCACAGGTGAGATTTTGAAGATGTCCAGTGATTTCAGAATCCATGAGTGTGCTATGCTGTCAAAGGCTTTTTTATAATCGATCCATCCAGAACTGAGATTTCTGTGTTTATTATGACAGTTCTCAAGGATCATACGATTAATCAAAAGTTGATCTTTGCAACCATATGAACCTCGTCGGCACCCTTTTTGTTCAATGGGGAAAAGATTGTTCTCCTCCAAAAACACGTATGCTTTTTCCATGAGAATAGAGGTTAATAGTTTATAAGTGGTGGACAAGCAGGTTATGGGCCGATAGTTTTGGGGATCTTTGGTTTCGTTGTTCTTTGGTAGAAGGTAGATAATGCCACTTGCTATCCAATCAGGTGTAATTTTTGGATCTTTCATAATTCTATTAAACAGCTTGACCAATATATTGTGAGTGCACAGGAGTAAGGAAATCCAGAAATTTGGCACCCTGTCTTTACCAGGAAATTTCCATTTATGAGATTTATTGAGTGCTGTCCTTAAGTCCGCTATAGAGATGTCTTCCCATGCCTGTTCTTCTAAATTTGTGTACGATTTTTCCAGACGACTAATCCAATCTACATTAACATTATATGTCTTCTCATCACTCCAAATCTTACTCCAGAAGTTTTCAACTTCTATATTAATTTTTCTTCCCTACTTCTCTATAAAATGGATGAGAACAACTTATTTTGCCTGTAGAAGTTGTTTCGCTTCTCGAATCTACGAATTCGTTGGGCTTTTACTTGGACTTTTGTTTCAGAGATTCTTTTGTTGAAACTATTGCTTCTTTATTATTATTATTATTATTATTGTTATTATTATTCCTTGAATCTCAGTCATTGATGTTGGTTAACTGGAAAGTCCGTTGGATTGAATATCAAGCCACTACCTGCAGCCTCAGATATTCAGGACGTATCGGAGGGTTCTTGCTGTTCCAAGCAAGCATGCCTTTTGAAGCGTTCCAAAAAGCGTTATTATTATTATTATTATTATTATTATTATTATTATTGTTATTGTTATTCCTTGAATCTCAGTCATTGATGTTGGTTAACTGGAAAGTCCGTTGGATTGAATATCAAGCCACTACCTGCAGCCTCAGATATTCAGGACGTATCGGAGGGTTCTTGCCGTTCCAAGCAAGCATGCCTTTTGAAGCGTTCCAAAAAGCGTGAAGGGGCCGATTTTCTTTAACCATCCCTGGAAACCTTTGGAGATAGTCCCCAGTGCGCCTATGACAATCGGGATCACTTTGACTTCATGGCAGTTCCAAATCCTTTTCACCTCCCACTTTAGGTCCTGGTATCGGTTAATTTTCTCCCTCTCCTTCTCTTGCACTCTCGTGTCGAACGGGCAGGCCACATCCACAATCAGGCACGATCTTTTTTCTTTGTCCACAACCACCAGGTCAGGTCTATTGTGTTCCAGTTTTTTGTCCGTCTGTATCCTAAAATCCCACAACACCTTCACCTGACTGTTCTCCATCACCGCCTCTGGCCTATGCTCATACCATTTCTCAGAATGTGGTAGATTGTTTACTTTGCACAGGTGCCAGTGGATCACCCTGCCCATCACATCGTGTCTCCAGCCCTTATAGTGGGTCTGGGCTAGGTGTTTACACTCGGACACAATGTGAGCCACAGTCTCCTCTCTCTCTCCACAGATCCTGCACAGTGGGCTAGCCTCCTCCTTGTAGATATGGTGCTTCAACCACTTCGTTTTGAGGGCCTGCTCCTGCGCAGCCATTAGCATTCCTTCTGTAGCCTTTTTGAGGTCTCCTCTTCTCAACCAGTTCCATGTCTGTGGATCTCTAAATTCAGTTTTCTCAAAGAAGGTACTATGAAGGGATTTTCCCTTAAGGCTGCTCTTCCTCCTTGATGTTATTTCCTCCTTGGGTATCCCCTGGCCTACTGTCCCCTCCTTCAGTACAGCTCTGAGCATTGGCTCCTTACTATAGGTCACGTATTTGTATAGGTTGTTTTTCTCCATCTGAACACAGTCCTCTATGCTGATAAGACCTCTTCCACCCTCAGATCTCCTTAGGTAGAGTCTATCGACATCACTCCTCTTGTGGAACATGTTGTAGATAGTCAATAGCTTCCTAGTCTTCCTATCCATTTCTTTTTGTTCAGCAACATTCCATCTCAGAATTCCCGCACTGTACCTAATAATAGACACAGCTCGGGAATTTACTGCGCTTATGGCATTTCTGCTGTTCAGATGTGACTTCAATACGCTCCTTACTCTCCGAATGTATTCAGTTCTTTATTATTATTATTATTATTATTATTATTATTATTGGCGACCTACGTAGTAAATCGTATCATCGTGAGCTCCGCAAAGGTTTGTTATTTTCAGTTGTTTAATATTGCCATTCATGGAAAATTTTTATTGTTAACATTGATTTCTGAAAAGGACACTCAAAAATATTGGGGCCTTGAGCCCCAAATTTAAACTTTTTATAATTATCAAACAAAACTTTTTCTTTAAAAAATAATGGATGACTCAGATTCACTCCTTCCTCACAATCCAACACCTCACACCGACACCACAATTGTAAATATTGCTACGTTTGCCAACACTGGAATTGTAAGCAGTAGCAATATTTTAAATTTGTCTCAGGCAGACGTTCATTTCCCGCCATTACCAATGACTGCAGGTGTTAAAGCCGCCACCACCACCACCAGCACCGCGACATCCCCCCCCCCCCCCCACCACCACCACAACGACAACAGAAACAAAAGAAAAAAATAAATTAACTCATGATATCGAAATGAATTCAACCAAAATGAACTCTTCCACACCGAACACCACTGACGCCACCACCACCACAACTGAAACTAAAATTAACAATAGCAAAAATAACGATAATATCAACAGCAACAATGAAATTAAGAAAACTACCCTGAGTTTTGCTAGAGTAGCAAAAACGTGCGAAGCGATCCAGGTAACTCAGGAAGAATTAGACGAAGCCAAAGGAATAGTAAAGAAAGATGGGTACAGGGTCAGCCTCACTCCCCACCCATTTGGTACATGTGTGGGCAAAAAAAACCCCACATCAGACGTAGGCAGAAGTATGGAACCGTGGATGTGTTCTTTGAAACACCAGAGGAGGCCAGAGAACACTCCATGGCCCCATTAAGAAGTGACGACTTCACACTCGTCCCAAGCTATTGTGGCCAGAGACTCGTGAAGATCAAGGTGACCCACGTTCCACCGGCCATCGAAATTCCCTGGCTAATGGCTGCCGTCCTCGCCGGCATCGAGGCCAACACCAAAATAATAGAAATAGCAAAAGAAAAGCAGGAGAACTGGTCCGGATCTGGGTTGGAGCTCCTGATCCAAGCGGACGATAAAAGCATTGAGGAGATCCCAGAGGTAATAGACCTCACTGATGGCAGCCACCTCACCGTAATCGTCGGGGGCAGAAGACCTAGGTGTGTCGTTTGTGGTGAAGGAACCCACCTAAGGGCTTTCTACCCTCAGGCTAAAAGGTTGAGGCCACCTCTCTTACCCACCCCAGTGACTCAACCATCAACACCACTAGCAGCAGAAATAGCAGCAACAACTGTAGCAGCAACAACAGAAGCAACTGTAACAGCAACAACCCCACCAACAGTAGCAAAACCAACACCACCACCACACAACGCCCCAGAACTAGCACCAGCGCCTACACCATCCACCACGCCACAACCAAAACCAACGCCTGTGGAGGATTTTACACTCCCCGGCTTATCGCAACTGGAGACAGATTGTGACGACGAGGAGTGGGAAACGGTATCAGGAAAAAAGAAAAAAAAAAAGAAACCAAAAAAAGAAAAAAAATCTCTTCCTTCCCCCTCAAAAAACAAAATACAGAGGGAAACAAATAAATTATCGAACAAGAAAGTTAAGACAGATATGCCACCATCCACACCAGCATCATCAACCCCATCACCACAAACATCAACACCATCACCATCATTAACCCCAACACCACCATCACCAACACCACAAAAGTCACCAAAAAGCGTAACAGAAACAAACCCACAACAAACGCAAACAAAACAAAACAACCAAAACGATACACACTACACAGCATTAAATTTGAACAACAAGCAATTATTGCACTACATGCAACACAACACCAGCATCACAGAAAAAGACTACATAACAACCCCAAAGTTCACACCACCTCCACACATACAAATCACTCGCATCACACAGAAAACGTACACGACACTAAAACAAAAATTCCCCAAAGATATCGGAGACTTCCGACAAACACTCTCCAGGAGGAATTATAAGGACATCCTTCCGGAGGAGGCCACAAGCAGTGAAAAGGATGGACAAACCATCCTTCCTCTACGAGAAGTAAGGTAAGTGGTTTTTCCCATCTTTTCCACTCCATTTCAACATGACCTCACTCAGAATAGGCAGCATAAATGCGCGTGGTTGGGGTCGCCATGGAAGCAGGGCCACCTGCTCAACGACCACAGGTCACTAAACATAGATGTAGTGGCCATCAGCGAAACCAGAATCTCCGAAGCACGGGCCTTCTCACCGATCTTCGGCGGCTACGATGTGTACGCATCTCCCAGCCGTCCGGGATCGGGTGGGGTGGGGGTGGGGTGGGGGTGGGGGTGGAGGGGGGAGGGGGGAGGAATTGCTGTGCTTTTTCGGAGAGGTTTGGATTTCGCCATACGGGCCATCTTCCTGGACCCAGAAGGTAAGTTGGTGGTGCTAGACGTGACCAGCGGAGACGGGCAAGCTATCAGGCTAGTGGCCGTCTATGCCCCGACAGGAGCAGGGCGGCCTGATTTCTTCCGGCGTCTGGAGACCTTTCTTGGAACGTCCCGCTCTTTAGTGTTAGTGGGCGACTGGAACGGGATCTTAGATGCACGCTGGGACTGTGTGGGATTAGCGGATAGGGGAGGAGGGTGCAAGAGCCTCACCAACCTGCTCAGGCGTTTTGAACTGTCTGACAGGTACCGATTGGATTTCCCGAATGTGCCAATGTGGACTCGGACAAATCGCATAGGGTCATCCAGATCATATCTAGATAGAGTATTTTGTAGAGAAATAGATAGGTCTAGGATAGGCTGTCCACAATTCAAGATAGTCAGCTACACGGACCAATAGAGCAGAGGGAGAATTAGTTAGAAAATTAGACGAGGCGCTTAGCAAAGGCATCGCGACCGACGTACTTGCGGCGAAATTGGCCCTTGACCAATTCTTCAATGCAAAGCACGAAGGCTGCGTTGTCAGAGCTAGGGTGCGTGCTCTCAGACACGAGGGAACGAAAGCCGTTCAATAGGCCCGAGTGGCGGAGGCGCGTCGTGGAAACAAAGCCACGATCCGGTCTTTGGTTGACCACGACGGGCGCATGCTACTCGATCCCGGGCAAATGTGTGAAGCTTTTCAGCGACACTTCCCTCAGTTGTTCGGGGGCAGCGGCGGGCTGGATCGTGGGATGGACTTTAGTGTCTACCTCGACGGACTGCCCCGGCTCTTGGCCACTTGGCCAAACACATCAAGGTGATCGGCACTACACTAAGAGAATACGAAGCGGTGACAGGAGCAATGATCAGCCAGGAAAAGTCAGTGGGCCTGCAGCTCGGCACCTGGAGAGGCAGGTCCATGCCGTCCAACAGCGTCGTCGGGCGCTGGACGGAGGGACCAGTTAAATTGCTCGAGGTCTGGTTCGGTCCGCATCTCCAGACGGACAAAAACTGGGACGAGGTGACGAGCCGGGTGGCTTCTCTCACCCAGAAATGGGCTGAGAGGAAGCTATCCCTGAAAGGTCGAGCGGAGGTGGCTAATGCGTATATCGCGTCCGTCATCTACTACCGCCTGACCATCGTACCTTGTCCTAAGCCCCGCCTGACTGCGCGGGAGCGTTTGCTCTTTCGCTTTTTGTGGAAGGGACGCGCTCCGATGGTCAGGCGGTCCATCTGCTGTCAACACCCGCTACGTGGAGGGCTGGGAATGCCGTGGCTGATGATGCGCAGACACGCGCTCAGGCTACGACATCTCCACCTCTTCCTCGACGGCGATCAGGTGTGGTCTCCGTTTGCTAGACGCGTCTTTCCCCAGCTCATCTCCTCGACGGAGCTGCAGTCCTGGGTCAAGCGAAGACCGAGAGAGAGCGCTTGGAGACTGGAATGTCTTCAGGCGCTCACAGCCCTCGACCAATCGGGCAATGTGATCGGTGGAAACTCCACCTTGGCGTTCTAAAGAGGATTAGTGGAGGGGAAGAGCGACGACATACTTGGGAAAACTCTAGGCGTCGACGAAAATCAATTAGCTAATCTCTTCGGAAGAACTTTCGGGCTGGGGCCTATGGACAACTTCCAGAAATCCCTGACCTGGAAGTGCTACCGAGGAGCTTTGCCAGTTCGGGATAAACTATACAGGCATGGAGGTGCCGTCTGCCGGGCATGTCCGAGATGCGCGCAGGGCGACGAAACCGTCCTGCACGCACTCGTCCAGTGTCCGAGCATTGCTGACTTGAGGGTTTATGTCGAACACCTGCTGTCGCGTGTAGGACGGATCCAGCTATCAGCTGAGTCCATCGTGAGGATTGCCCCGCCCTCTTCCTTTAGCCGGGAAGGGCAGGCAGTTTTTATCTGTCTGGTGGCCATGGCGAAAGAGATAGTATGGTGGACACGTTTGAAAGGGCTGAAGACGAGCACTTACCTCTTCGGTGATGCCCTGATTAACTTTTTCAAATTTCATTTAAAAAGGAAAATCAGGGTAGAAAGGGAAGTGCTCTCTTCCCAGCATTTTGTTGAAAGATGGGTGAGAGAGGCAAGAATAGCCCGAGTGAATGGGCCTACTCTGAGTATGTGTCTGTAAATTAAAAGTGGAACACTGGGAGAGGGCACTTGCCCTGGTGGTCAGGGTCACTGTGGCTTTTTAATGGGGATGTCCCTCGGAAGTCTCCCCCCTATTGGGGAATTTTTTCATTGTTCTATTATTACATCCTCTGTTTCTTGTTTTTTACACGCAGAAATGCCCATTTGTACCGTCCTGTATTGTCCTGTACTGTCCTTAATGTCTACTTTATGTAAACCCTTGTGGTTAATAAAGAAATCATTATTACATCCTGTGTTTCTTGTTTTTTACACGCAGAAATGCCCATTTGTACCGCCCTGTATTGTCCTGTACTGTCCTTAATGTCTACTTTATGTAAACCCTTGTGTTTAATAAAGAAAGCCTTATTATTGCCATTGTGCACTTTTACTCGACCTTATTGTAAACCCCCACTGTCCCTGTCTTTTTATTGTCCCCTACATGTCGGCCCTTGTGGCTAATAAATGAAATCATTATTATTATTATTATTATTATTATTATTATTATTATTATTGTTATTGTTATTCCTTGAATCTCAGTCATTGATGTTGGTTAACTGGAAAGTCCGTTGGATTGAATATCAAGCCACTACCTGCAGCTTCAGATATTCAGGACGTATCGGAGGGTTCTTGCCGTTCCAAGCAAGCATGCCTTTTGAAGCGTTCCAAAAAGCGTGAAGGGGCCGATTTTCTTTAACCATCCCTGGAAACCTTTGGAGATAGTCCCCAGTGCGCCTATGACAATCGGGATCACTTTGACTTCATGGCAGTTCCAAATCCTTTTCACCTCCCACTTTAGGTCCTGGTATCGGTTAATTTTCTCCCTCTCCTTCTCTTGCACTCTCGTGTCGAACGGGCAGGCCACATCCACAATCAGGCACGATCTTTTTTCTTTGTCCACAACCACCAGGTCAGGTCTATTGTGTTCCAGTTTTTTGTCCGTCTGTATCCTAAAATCCCACAGCACCTTCACCTGACTGTTCTCCATCACCGCCTCTGGCCTATGCTCATACCATTTCTCAGAATGTGGTAGATTGTTTACTTTGCACAGGTGCCAGTGGATCACCCTGCCCATCACATCGTGTCTCCAGCCCTTATAGTGGGTCTGGGCTAGGTGTTTACACTCGGACACAATGTGAGCCACAGTCTCCTCTCTCTCTCCACAGATCCTGCACAGTGGGCTAGCCTCCTCCTTGTAGATATGGTGCTTCAACCACTTCGTTTTGAGGGCCTGCTCCTGCGCAGCCATTAGCATTCCTTCTGTAGCCTTTTTGAGGTCTCCTCTTCTCAACCAGTTCCATGTCTGTGGATCTCTAAATTCAGTTTTCTCAAAGAAGGTACTATGAAGGGATTTTCCCTTAAGGCTGCTCTTCCTCCTTGATGTTATTTCCTCCTTGGATATCCCCTGGCCTACTGTCCCCTCCTTCAGTACAGCTCTGAGCATTGGCTCCTTACTATAGGTCACGTATTTGTATAGGTTGTTTTTCTCCATCTGAACACAGTCCTCTATGCTGATAAGACCCCTTCCACCCTCAGATCTCCTTAGGTAGAGTCTATCGACATCACTCCTCTTGTGGAACATGTTGTAGATAGTCAATAGCTTCCTAGTCTTCCTATCCATTTCTTTTTGTTCAGCAACATTCCATCTCAGAATTCCCGCACTGTACCTAATAATAGACACAGCTCGGGAATTTACTGCGCTTATGGCATTTCTGCTGTTCAGATGTGACTTCAATACGCTCCTTACTCTCCGAATGTATTCAGTTCTTAACAATTCCTTCATTTTTTTGTTCTTTATGCCATCAGCCTCCAGAACGCCCAAATACTTGTATCCTTCCTCAGAGTCAATATCCTTTATCATCTCACCTGTTGGTATCTGGATCCCGTTACTTCTGCTCAACCTACCCCTCCTCATCACAATGACTCCACATTTACCAATACCAAACTGCATACATATATCACTGCTGAAAATACGGACAGTGTCAACAAGCACATCCAACTCCTTCTCACTTTTCCCGAAGAGCTTAAGATCGTCCATGAAGAGGAGGTGATTGATGGTAAGCTCTCCCCTTCCCAACTTGTATCCTGCTCTCACTTTTCGCAGCATAATGGTCAAGGGCATCAGGGCAAGGACAAACAACAGAGGGGACAGGCTATCTCCCTGGAAGATACCTCTCTTTTGATCTTCACGCTTCCCAAGGATACTCCAGTTGATGTCAACTCTGTCTCCCAGGACCCCATACTCCTGCCCAGCAACTGTCTGATGTTATCTGCCACCCTGAAGATCTCCAGGCTTTTGGTGATCCAGGAATGAGGCACCATGTCAAATGCCTTTCTGTAGTCTATCCATCCCATGGCAAGATCAGTGTGTCTCCTCCTGCAATTCCCCATTACCATCTTATCAATAAGCAACTGGTCCTTTGTACCACGTGACTTCTTTCGGCATCCTTTCTGTTCGTCCGGCAACAAGTTGTTTGTGTGGAGGTGATGGTAGATTTCCTCAGACACAATGCTCGTCAACAGTTTCCACATTACGGGCAGACATGTGATAGGTCTATAGTTGGTAACATCATTACCCTTGATTCGGTCTTTCATTATCAGAACTGTGGTACCTTTTGTCAACCACTCTGGCACCTCACCCGACACCAAGCAGTCATTGAACATGGCCGTCAGCTTCGGGTGGAGGGATGTTAAATGTTTAATCCAATACCCCTGCACACCATCTGGGCCTGGTGATTTCCAGTTGGTTAGTTTTTTGGCTTGCCCCTTAAGAGTTTCAACTGTGATACTCAAATCAGTCTGTTGTTGTGCCTGCTCACCGATCTCCCTCTGTACTGTCTCAATCCACCCTGCCTGGGCATTGTGTCTAACATCCTGCTCCCATATTCCTCTCCAGAATGTTTTAGCTTGTTCCGCCCCAGGGATCAAGTCGTTGCCTCTTTCTTTCCCCTCAAGCTGTCCAAACAGCATCTTCTGGTTGTTGTCGAACATGCGGTTCTGTTTATACTGACTGACTCTGTTCTCGTATCGCCTGATTTTGGCACTCTTTGCTACAATGCGTTGCTTCAATTCCTCTATGATAATATTTAGCTTTTTACTCCTAGTTTTGTATTTTATTTCCAGTCTATTTTTAGTGCCTATGTTTTTTAGTGTCCCATTCAGTAGTGACTCAAGCTTTCCTATGTCATTTCTCATTTCCCCGATTTGCCCACTCAGTCACTTCTTCCACCACGGCTCTGCTCTTTCTTGTCTGTTGTTTCCTCTCGCTTTTATACCAAGTAGTTTCCTCACCGTATTTGCTGTTGCTTTGAGGATATTGTTGCACTGGTGAAGACTCCTCGCCTCAAGGTATGGGATGACTTTGTTTACCTTAGCTGTTGTTTCTTTTAACTTTTTCCTGTCTACAAATCTTAGGTTCATAGGTCTCCCACTATCATTGTTCAACTCATCTACCACTAAATTTAGGATGTCAACCGAATCTTGTCCTAGCCCGTCAGCATTCATCTCCTCAGTGGCCGTATCTCTGTTCCAGGTATTATTTATCTCAGTATTCAGATCATTGTCTGCTTCGGGTGGTTCCTCCGTTCTCAGGACCTCCTCACCTTCATTTCCCGCCGGCTCGCTTGTCTGGCATACTACACCCGCCATCTCCAAGCCATTCTCTCTGCTCAGTTCCTCCAGTTCCAGCTCGCTTATCCACCCATTAGTTCTTATTACCCGAGCCTGACCGGCCAATTTTTGTTCATCTAATTTAAATAAACCAATCTCGTTCCAGATGTTATGCATCCGTCTCCTGTAGCCCCTCTCCTTGGGGTTACTTTTCAGGTAGCATTGCATAACAGTTCTATTCAATTCTTTCGTCCAGTTGGTTCTGGCCCCTTTCCTTCTTCTTCTTCCTCCAACATCAGCAGTATTTGGTTGACAGTCAGGTTCCTGCTGCTGAGCCAGGGGGCACCTGTTGGGTGAGAGTCTGTCACATGACGTTCTAGTCTCCATTTCACCGTTATTCGAACTGTTTATGTTCGATATTTAAACACTCTTATCGAGGATTGGCGAATGTATGTTTACATAGCCATCTGTGGATCCGCCATCCCACTTGGCCCTTGTGTGGCATTATCACCACGCTGTATACGGACACACATAAAAAAACAAACACACGGGCAGAAAGGGCCCCAAAAATGAATAAGCATAAGTTTCATTGTAATGTAGTATTCGAATGTCTGACTTAGTTTTTGTTTTTTAAGTTTTACTTTTTCCCCCCTCTTCTTCTCTGTCCGTCCGCCTGCTTCTCTCTTCATTCTTATTTTCTTTACGTTTTTGGGGTTTCTTTTTTTGTTTTTGTTTTTCTCTGTTTGTTTTTCTCGTTTTTTGCTGTTGTTGCTGTGCTGCTGTGGTTTTGTTGTTTGTTTTTTCTTTTTTCTTTTGAGTCTATCTATATATTTTGATGCCTTCCTCTTTGTTAGTAGTAGGAATTCTATAATGTGGAAGTGGCAGCCAGCAGAGACTGGCGGCGTTGGCGATACTGAGACAGTGGTGGTGGTGATGTCGATACCGAGGCAGTGGTGGCGGTGATGCGACCGTATTACTGTAGTGATGGTGCTGTAGCGGTGGCAGCAGCAGTGAAGGAGTCAAGGGGTGGTGGCGGCGGTGATGGGATAGTGGTGGTAATGATGGCCGCAGTGAGCGGTGGCGGTGAAGGTGAAAATGCTGTTGTGTTTAGTGTACACAGATGATGGGGTGGGTGGTGTATCTAGTTTCTGGTGTTGGTGAGTTTAGCTGTCCTATATAGTGTAGCCAGAGGAGAGGAGGGGGGGGGGTTCTTCTTCTTCCATTTATAGCCATTTTATTTTTTTTTTTTTTTGGATATACAGTGTACAATACAAAGTTGAATATTTGAATATTTGAGCCGTATTACTGTAGTGATGGTGCTGTAGCGGTGGCAGCAGCAGTGAAGGAGTCAAGGGGTGGTGGCGGCGGCGATGGGATAGTGGTGGTAATGATGGCCGTAGTGAGCGGTGGCGGTGAAGGTGAAAATGCTGTTGTGTTTAGTGTACACAGATGATGGGGTGGGTGGTGTATCTAGTTTCTGGTGTTGGTGAGTTTAGCTGTCCTATATAGTGTAGCCAGAGGAGAGGAGGGGGGGGGGGGGGGTTCTTCTTCTTCCATTTATAGCCATTTTTTTTTTTGGATATACAGTGTACAATACAAAGTTGAATATTTGAATATTTGAGTCTTATACCAATATATTTTGGGTCCGAATTTTTTTGGGCTCAAGCCGGGTGCTTTACGTAGCATTTGTACTAAGAGTTGTTATTTCACAAATGATTTAAATATGTTAAAAATTCAAAACTTACGGGAGCGATTTCATGACCTCCGTCACCTCGTGCGTCTTCTTCCCTTATTATTATTATTATTATTATTATTATTATTTTTATATTTACTATTATTATTATTATTTATATTTTTTTTAATTATTATTTATATTTTTTTTTTTTTACTTTTACACTTTTAACCTTTAAACTTTTAAATAACTTTTTTTCAAATGTTTAATTGCATCTTTCTACCTATTTTACCTGGTTATGATCAGGGAAAACCGATGGCTGCATCATGCGCAGGGACATAGAAATAATCAGGCTGGATATCCGATCGCGCGGTTAAACTACTGGGAGTGAAGGACCCCTAGCATTTGTCAGGGCATTCTTCTAAAAGGCAACTCAGGAAACTGGGATAACTCTGACATAAAACCTGCGGCTCAGTAGTTACTAATGAGGTTGATCTTTTCTTCATTTCGGGTTACACCTACTGTCGCCCAGAGAGTAGGATTGGCTCAGTGCACAATATTTCCTCACTTTAAAAAAAAAATCTTCACACACAGGCATTGCACGATAACATTAATTAATAATTATTAATAATATTATTATTTATCTATCTCAACCGAATGGCTGGATGTAACCTTAAAAAGCAACCAATCAATTATGTCCAAAAACAGTATAAAATTAAATGGCAATAAGGGCTATAGAACCATACTAGGTAAAAGGGTCTGGCCTGGCAGGGGCTCCAGAGCAGCCTGATCCCAGCCGTCATCGTGCCACTCTAATAGAACCAATAAAACTTAAAACAAACAAAACATTGAATATTGGCTGTTAGAATGTATGGACACTGCTTGACAGTGATTCCTCAGAACGTCCTGAATGAAGGACTGCTCTTGTTGCGAAAGAGCCTCATCGTTATGGTTTTGACATCGTTGCTTTATCTAAAACGAGGTTAGTTGGAGATTGTCATCTTACGGAATATTGTGGGAAATATACATTCATTTGGAAAGAGAAAGATGAAAGGATTAGAAGAGCGGCTGGAGTAGCATTTGCTGTTAAGACTGCTCTTGTGGATAAGTTGGGAGAATTCCCAGTGGGGATTAGTGAGCATCTTATGTCCATGAAAATTCCATCGGACAAAGGAAGGAATGCGACCCTGGTTAGTGTGTATTCTCCAACTATGCACTCTGTTGATGCTTGCACTGCCCTAGGATCCAGTCTCAAGAAAACCGTTGTCATATACCAACCTGCCACTGGTAAACAGTTCAATGAACCAAATATCTATGTGTATGGTAAACGACTTGGAGTGGTTGATCAGTTTGTCTACCTGGGAAGCAATGTCAATCGATACAACAATCTTGATAATGATATTCCACTCAGGATTAGGAAAGCAAGTGATGCTTTCGGAAAGCTAGAAAGGCGCTTCTGGCGTCGGCGAGACATATGCAAGAAAACAAAGGTAAAGGTGTACAAGGCATGTGAGCTCTCTTCGTTATGCCTGCGAGACCTGGGTCACATATCGACACCACCTTAAACAGTTGAAACGTTTGCTTCAGCTGTGTCTCAGACGGATCCATGGCGTTCACTGGAGGGACAACATCAGTGATGTCGAGATTTTGGAAAGCTCTGTGTGAAAGCATAGAAGCTCTTGTACTTAAGCAAAGACTCCAATGGAGTGGTCACTTTGCCAGGAAGGAGGATTCTAGGATAACAACTCTTTTATGGAGAGTTAGTTAAAAGAAAACGACCTCCACATAAACCAAAAAAGAGGTATCAGGATTCGTTAAAAGCCTCCTTGAAAGACGCTAACCTCTCTGCTGATACATGGGAAAGCGTAGCTGCTGATCGTAATAAATGGAGAAAGATTGTACACGAGGGAAAAGTTGCTTTTGAAGCTTCGAGAATCGCATATGAGAAAGTAAAAAGTGATGTGAGGAAAGGCATTGTTGTTACATTTCCAGACAGGAAAGGCCCTCCTATGGCGCTGACATGCAGCAAGATTCTGCCTCATCTTCGCAGTCATAAAGTGAGACCAATGGTTGACAACCAGGCTGCTGTCGGAGATGCTACTCATCATACCTGTCAAGCACGTGGAGAAGAGTGTAGATCAGCAGGAGGGCTCAAACGACATGCAAAAGTACATAACGACCAACCACAGCCGGCTATTGCCAGTGAATGTTTTTATCATGATTGCCAACTCTGTGCAAGACATTTTAGATCATTAGCTGGGCTAAAAAGCCACATTCGATCGCAGCACCGTTAATTATTAATATATATATATATATATGTGAGAAAAACCACAGACCCTCCATCTCAACTCTACTTTTGAAAAGCAGAAGAACTGCGAAACCGGTAAAGGAACCAAATAAATATATATATTTTTTAAAAAATAAGACTCCAGTTGCATTTTCGATTTCATCTTTTTTCTTTATACTTTCACTCGTGTAGGACACCTCGGTTATTTTTCATTTTGTAAAAAAAACCTCACTTTCTAATATATATATATATATATTATATATATATATATATATATATATATATATATATATATATATATATATATATATATATATATATATAAACGTGTGTGTGTGTGTGTGTGTGTGTGTGTGTATACATATGTTATATGTGTATTTTTTATCGTGCAATGGCCATACGCGATAACGAAGGGGCAGCCATCATGTACGTATGTATGTATGTTTTTTATTTCACAGGATGTCCAAAATCACCCTCCTCAACAACCAAGCTTGGTGGGGTTGCCGGTTTAGTCGCTGACAATCCGACCATGCACATGTTGTACTGGGTTACATGTTACCAGTAGTGCGTAAATTCAATGACTATCCCCCAAACTTTTTTTTTTGTGGACCGAGAGACCCCTAGTCTTCATTAAGACATCTCTCTAGGTGAAGGTCACTCTGATATAAAATCTGTGACTTCGTTTGCATCCAATGATGTAGACCAGTTCTTTTTGGGTAAATGCATTCGATGTTCAGAAAGTGGGATTTGCCCCGTGCAAAGCCTTTCCCCACTTAAAAAAAGCTCAGGTATCGCTTCACATGTGACATTTCTTTTTGGGTAAATGCATTCAATATTCAAAGAGTGGGATTGGTCCCGTGAAAACGCCTTTCCTCGCTTTAAAAAGCTTCAAGCACAGGTATCGTTTGGTCTGTGACATTTTTTCGATGCATGGAATTGCTGGTCATAGGCAATTCCCTAGTAGGACGATAAGCCACGTCCGTGATGCTCATTCTTGAGTATCAAACGATGGCATTACTCGAAATCGAATTGAAATCATCATCGCCATCATGTATGTGAACTTCAACGGGACACATTCAGAGCCAATTTCAGTAGAAAACGGTTTCAAACAACGCGACATACCTGCACTCACTCTGTTCTCCATCTTCTTTGCCGTGCTGCTGACATATGCCTTCTAAGACTTCGAAATCGGTGTATACTTGCGAATTAGAACCTCTGGCAAAATCTTTAATCTAAGATGGTTTAACACCAAGTTCAAAACATTTGGCACTCCTGTTAGGGAGTGCCTGTATACTGATGATGCAGATTTTGCAGCTCACACAACAGAGGACATGTAGTTGATATTGGACACATCCAATACATGCACTGTAGATGATTAATATGCGCTTGGCTATCTTAAGCATCTTAAAACTCAGCTATATTTGCAAATCGAAATTTATATGACTGTGGGAATACGTGAGTACAGCAGACAAGAGTGACAGAAGAGACAAAGAGATAAGTAATACAAGAGAGTGAAAGAGATAACACGAAGAGCAGTTAAAAAATGGTAATACTATCAAATTAAATTTAAAATACGTAACGTACTTGGAAAATTCATAAAAGGTTTTGTTGGTAGGATATGCACATAGTTAACTCATACAACCCTAAAATTCAGAGGCGTTTGAATCGACCTTATTATACATAGTTGTGTGAACACGCGAATATCACTGAAGGCACAGAGAAGGGAGATATGATATACCCCCCCACCACCATCACACACACATATATATATAGGAACAAGTATGACCACGACGGCAGAGCTCAAGCCGTTTCGAGAGAGAGAGAGAGAGAGAGAGAGAGAGAGAAAGAGAGAGAGGGGACATACTATATTAATACCGTTAAAGCAGCTTACTTTTTATACCTCCTTGCCCTAAATAAGCAATCATCGCTCCCTATAAGAATTACACAATGCCGTGTCATTAAGAACCAAAGGATATATCGGTGAGTTCGAGTGTTGGTGATATTCTCTGATGCTTAGAAAGAGGTGCCCACTTTGGGTAAGTCCTAATACATTGGGTTAACTGCCCACTTTGTATAAATCAATCATAATACGTCAATCTAACTGCTCCCTTTGTGTAAGTCATTATACCTTTGTCGAGGGTCCCAGCTTGGGTAAGTCATAATATATTAGTCTAAGTTACCACTTTAGACAAGTTCTAAAACATTAGTCTAAATGCCCACTTCGGATAAGTCATTAAACCTTAGTCTAACTACCGACTTCGTGTAAGTAATAATACCTTGCACAAAGATTTTTCTTTGAGTAAGTCATGATATATAAATTTAGGTTTCAAGTAAGTCATAATACATTAGTCTAGATTTCCAATTTGAACAAGTCAAAATACCAGGGATAAAGTAAATCTTTTTGAGGCACTAGGCTCGCACCATCATTCTGTTTGCACCATGTCAGACGGTCTCTCGCTAGTGATAAGTATTAGGGTGCTGTTCGAAGATCTGGGATATCTCGGCACGTATTGCATGATGCCACAGTTGGTGTGGTTGTGACCCTCTCAAATGCTCATCACAGTGGTGTGTATATCATGTGACATTCAGTCGATTCGGATGGCTCTTCCGAGGATCTTTTTTATCGAGTATCTGGACTAGCTGATACACTTACTGTGAAAAAAAATCATAGTTCTCAGAGTGAACAAGGCCGGTTTATATACGGACAGTATGGAATGATAAAAAAATAACCGCGCTGGCGCATTCTCCGTTCCTGACCAAGCAATCATCGACGGTGAGCAATCGGAACCACTCGTATTACGAGGCTTTCGGCGAAATTTTCGAACGCACACACACACACACACACACACACACACACACATATATATATATATATATATATATATATATATATATATATATATATATATATATATATATATATATATATATATATATATATATATATTTATATATATATAAAACAGAGAATGTCTGTCTGTCTGTCTCCCTAAAACTCGAGAACCACCAAACCGATTGTTTTCAAACTTTACGCATGTAATACTAATGGTCGTGTGAGTATTTTGAGCACAAAAGATTTTCTCATTCTTTGCCCCAGGGACCGCATTAAGCGAAAAACCAATTTTTAAAAGCATTTTGGTTGCGCTAGGGCCTGTAACTCGAGAAGTACCCAACCGATTTAAAAAAAAATTGCATATGCATTACTTATATTTCACAAATGTTTTTGACTGAAAAAGATTTCAAATTTTTGCCCGGAGACAGCATTGTTTAGCATTTACCTGTCTATCTGTCTGTCTCCCTAAAACTCGAGAACCACCCAACCGATTTTTTTCAAACTTTACACATGTAATACTTATGGTCCTGTGAGTGTTTTGAGCAAAAGATATTTCAAATTTTCAATGCCCTAGTGACCGCATTAGGCGCCGGTTAGGGATCTCACTCTCTTTCTTAGTCTGTCTTTTTAGATAGATACATAGCTATAACGTCGCGCCTTTATAATATCTGTCTGTATGCCTGGCTGTCTGCATTACGACATTATGAAAACATTGACTTCTCTATCTGTGTGTGTGTATATATATGTATATATAGTGTGTATATATATATATATATTGTTCTCATTGCTGACGTATTATCTTCGCTATTTTCCGTTCATTGCCAGGGAACGTCTTCACGAACCAAAATATCGTTTTCCTGTTTTCCTTCGGCTGCAACGTTTTTCGAAATATTTACTTCTGCGTTCACAGATTGATTTTTTTAGTTTCAGAAGATCCCGTTAAGGGTGAAAGCAGCGATTCTTTGCTTAAACTTTAATCTGTTATTTTAATATATATATATGATATTTTTGCATACACAAAAACAAAATATAAACAAACGTATTTGTTTCACGAAAGCACAAAATGTAGACACCATCCCGAGGCCGAGGTATTCCGTACTTCTCTGTAATGTTATATATATATATATATTAGTATTTTTCAACCTAGCTAACTTGGTCATTTGCAATTCGAACACATGTATACTTGTGTTCATCCCTCCCATATATTCAATTGTATTACACATCTCGGAAGATTCCCTTGCTTGTAAAATACTATTTTGAGTTTCTATATTCTCGGCTCCATACGTAGAGCTAACTCTAGTCCCATAAAACCGGCTGCTACTTTTAGCGGTAGGAGTATGAGACGCGCTAGGCGCTGTAACATGTGCGTTTACCAGCATATAGTTCAGTCTTCTTAGATCTTTTGAAGTGAAAGGTACGAATTTTCTGGATACCCGCAGAAGAGCCTAGGAATGGTGACCTTCACTTAATAATTGTTGCGAAACGGATTTAGATCTATTCGGGTATCAAACGGCGATTGCCCAATATAGGTTTGTTATTTTTATTGATTTATTACTTTAAATCGAGACAGGCAAACCATATTGTTTTAAATTGGTACTTTTTCAACCTAGCTAACTTGGTCATTTGCAATTCGAACACATGTATACTTATATCGGTGTTTATCCCACTCATATATTCAATTGTATTACACGGCTCGGAAAGATTCCCTTCCTTGAGCTATTTAATTGTAAAAGACTATTTTGAGTTTCTAACTCAATCTATGATATATATATACTCACGGGGCGTCCTTAAAAATGTATATACACTTTAACATCATTCTAATAAAAGTGTGCATACATTTTTTCGGAACGTCCTGTATATATACCTATGCATATATATATATGTATTGTGAAGGCGCGTGGCTGACTGGTAAATGAATTGAATTCGCAATCGTGAGGTTGTGAGTTTGATTCCTGGACAAGGCGATGCGTTATGTCCTTGAGCAAGATACTTTATTTCACGTTGTTCCTTCTACCCGGAGTATTAGCAATTGGAAAGACCAACGGAAACATTGTTTCCTCGGTCCGATTTGACGAAGTCGATCGACTGTCGATATATG
>OZ024743.1:120350786-120405786 GCA_964016885.1 Eledone cirrhosa
ATATATATATATATATATATATTATTAGGAAAATGGTATTAATAGAACCTTCATTCTTAATAGTCAATGAATAAGAGACTCTGCTACACTATATGTTCACCTGCTTCATATTATACCGGTTCATAAATACGATCCATTTCCAGATAATAACAGTAACAGTGAATTACTAAATATACACTCTTATTTTGCGTGTATATAGGCTAGGTATGTATCAATATGTGATTAATTTTAAATACAGGATGGTGGAATGTAACGGAGCAGAAAAAATATACGGAATATATAAACAATCATACACTCAAACCGCGTACTGTTAGACATAATATTTTGATTGGAAAACATACACATATGTATTATCTACTTTAATAAAATATTTCATCTTGCTTATTTGAGTACAAATAAAATATATTTGAAATATGGAGATTACTGTATTATGTGCTACGAGAACAGTCTCTAATTTGATCCGTGCTTCTCTACAATGTGGTTTAGTAATTGAGCTACAAACGGAATTAAAAACGAAAATAGGGAGAGCTTATAAAAATGTTTTGATGAATGATCAAGTCTGAGTGCTACTTTATTAGAAAGATTTAACTGTTATTTATTTATTTATTTATTTATTTATCTATTTACTATTTTTTTTTTTGGCATGTCATGATTTTTCCTATAAACACCTCATTGCTATGTTTTCTATTCTTTGGCTTCTGTTGTTTCCGATTGGGTTCTAAAACAATTCCATTTTTTGAAGTGACGTATTCTTCACCCTTCATTTTGATATCTTCAGTAAATTTATAACAGCGAAAGTGAGTTTCATGGCAACATCGTCATTAAGCTTAGATACAAGGCATTTAAATGCCTCAGTTCTTTGCTGAGTTCGTCGATCAAGTATGGAAAATATCTACTCATTCTAAGAAAGCTATATCCGACATTTGATAGCTCTAGGTTCATCATAGATTGTCTTAGACAAACAAGCATTGGCACCCTCTACTACACTCTGGCAGGCATCGCTCCGCCAGATATTGGCAGATCAATAGCTAGTATGAAGGCGCGCCACAGGCACATATAGATGGACGTCATCTTATGTTCGATCCAATTTCATTTCTTAAATGTAACACTACCCTTAAGGCAAGTATCACAATAACTGAAGTAACAACATTCTTGTTGGAGGAAAAAAAACAACAGTCTACCGTTCTACACAACAATGAGAATGGCGGTAATTGAACAGCTATTATGTGGTGTGGATACCAGTTGGGTAATGAGAATAACTTAAACGACCAGGAACCGAAATTGGCAAAGACAAGGTGACACCCCCCACTAAAAAATGAGGATACAGTTCTTTTAACAAACTATGAAACAGACCCACAAATTATGGCGTACTTGTTGAGATGAACGCTACCTTGAGACCGCTGACCTTGCACATTGAAGATGCAATTTTGGCTGAACACAAATTCGACTCGATAACATGTGACTTAATATGATTTGAAGATACGCGAGGAAATTGTGGTTCACAAAATTATGAAGTATTGTCGTATACATATATAATCTTCTTAGAATTCTCTTTAGTTCAGAGTGCCCATATATTTCGAATTATTTATTACATATATTTTTAATATTATGTTCACGCCTAAGGTATATTTCAGAAGCTGTTATTCTTAATCCATGAAATAAATCTACCGATTCGAAGTGCTCATTAAATTTTAAATTTACTGGACTGATCTTTTGTAATTTTAAATTGTCTTTTTCGATCACCACTTATAACTGTTGGCGTGACAAGAACAACATATTCTATTAAATCAAAATGGTTATTTTCACAGCATTTCAGCTTTACTCTGAAATATTGTGAAGTTATGTAACATCACCGATACCCCATGGCACCAAGGGGAAAGATGCTTCACTGGAACTACTCTGCCAGCAATTATAGTTAATATAAGCTCTTTTGCTATTGTTACTTTTGCTTGAAACAACTTAAACTTGAAAAGCGGAATAAATCATTTCCCTCTAATCGTTCTTCAAGGCATCTGGAAGTTGTTCATATTGATCCTCGAAATAGCTGTATTTCAACTTTAGTATAATTTTCTTTTGCATCTTGCCAGTTTCGGATGAAGATAAATCTATCAAAAGTGTTGATCATTGATAAATACTTGCAATTTAATCTAAGAAACAACTGCATGTGATGGAAACATTTCCGCATATTGGAACCATTATCACAAGCATAGATGCATTTGAAGTTGAGATGAACTTTCAAAGAAGAGTACCCACTCATAATTAGCTATATGAGCGTGGGTAGGATAACAAAAACAAAACAAAACAAAAACATATTCATTATACTAAAATATGCATGATATGTGTATCTCTTTTTATATAAAAAAAGTCATCGGAGTGGGGATGGAGGGCAGTGTCAAAATACTTTTTCAGGGCCTACTAGAATGAACTAATACTGACAAAAATAGAAGGTGTGAATTGCAGAAGGAAAATAACCTTCCTAATGCATTGTAAAGACAATAATGTATGATGAAGGATGATAGGCCATAATGATGATAATGGTCGTATAGGGTGTTGTGTTTTCTTGGAACCACTCATCACCCTCACTAATAACTGTTAATTTACTTTCTTGGATAACAGTCTAATATTTTTGGAGGAGTTCTGGGGAGAAAATAGTTGAATAGAGTATGATGTTTATTATTGTACGATTTTAAGTGTGCTATAATAACTAATGTGTTGTCATATAGTAAACTATTAAGTTAATAAATGAATTATATTTTGTACACCCAATATCTCGAGTAACTGTTGGCCAATTTAGACTTCGTTGTTTGTGACCAGATATACAGTGTGGTGCACGAAAATGTACCCCGGGTTCCATAGCATAGTGTAAATACAGAAATAAATTTACACACACACACACAAAGGACCCAACCTTTCGTTTGCGAGGGTCGTGTTATTTCGACCGTTTGTAACTGCTGAACAAAGTTGGTGCACTAGCCGACTGCTGCATCATTCTCACCGCATGCTCACCATATTAGTTGATTGTAAGATCGCATTGAGTGAACATCTCTAGCCCTTTCTGTAAGATGACATAGTCAATAAGGGAAGATTGTGGAAGCTTATGAGAGAATGGTTTCTCTTAAGCAAACGTGTGAAATGTTTGAAGTCAAGTTTCCGGGTAAAGGCTTACCGGCAAAGAGAACGATACAAATGTTGATTAAAAAGTGGCGCGCTACGGGGTCGGTGCACAACATCCCCAAAACAAAGAGTCCTTACAGTTCGAACGCTGAAGTTATTCAGGACATTCACCAAAGGATTTCTCGAAGTCCAAAGAAATCAACATTATGCTACGGAAACCGGGCTGCTTTTTCGTGCGCCAACCTATATAAAGAATAAATTATGAACACCCTTATAAAACCACGGTTAAGGTCCTAACGAAGAATAATACAGATGGACTAAGGACACTGATGATAGAGTGTGGTATGTGACGCCTAATTCATCATGTACGAAAGTGAATACTGTAGTTGACAGATGTTAATGAAAGTGATGATGATGATAATGATAATGATAATTGTTTCTACTTTTGGCACAAGGCCAACAATTATCCCAGTGCATTACTACTACTTTATTTTATCGACCCCGTAAGGATGAAAGGTAAAGTTAACCTCAGCGGGATTTGAACTCAGACCATAAAGGGACGTAATTCTATGCTGGAAAGCATGGTGTTCGACCCTCTACTGATACTGCCAATCCACCGCCGTAAAAGATGTTGATAATGATAATGATGGCAATGATGTTGAATATTTTCTTTAAGAATTGTAAAATACACTTGTCTCACGTAATATGGTAAATATTATTTATGCATATTTTCATTAGATAGTAATTTTTTAGTGTGATGCAGATGAATACCGCAAAATATTGTTGGTATCTAATGATTCTTGACACTATAAATTCTCAATTTGGTTTGAATCTAGTGGCAATTGAGGTTTAATACACATATATTGCGACAATCGTTTATATTTGCCTTACTAATATGTTATGATGACAGTCCTGATGTTAGAGAAAGACTATCATTAATATCTACATTATTCGAGCTGTGGGGTGTAATACTGTTATGCTTTCAAATTATTCTCCAAAGATGTTGGCCATTATTAGCACAAATTGGAAACTCATAGCATTCTTTCCAGCTGTTCGCATATATAATTAATTTTCTATTTCAAATGGAACTGCTCTTTCAGAGAGAGAGAGAGAGAGAGAGAGAGAGAGAGAGAGAGAATTTCCATTATAACAGATAGTATTAGTATTTTTCTTGAAGATCATACCATTCTCAGTCTATGATGTGATAGAGCTTCTTCAGTTAGAACACGTGGAAACTGGTAGATCACATTTTGGAGAAGACAATGAACATACTATCGATCAATGTTAATAAAAAATAAAATGTTGAGTTTTAATGCCTGAGTAAATTCACACATAAGAGGGAAATTTTGTCTCTCTTTCTCTCACTCACATCTCTCTCTGTATATATATATATATATATATATAGTCAATCTGTAAACGCAGAAGTGAATATTTAAAAAAACGTTGCAACCGGATATACTATCTGTTATTTTAATAAATATGTGCTCTACGGTTCTTATATATTTGATATATATTTATCCTTACGAGCCCTCTTTGGATTTTAGTCTTCAATTTTATTATTATTACTATATATATATATATATATATATATATATATATATATATATATATATATATATATATATATATATATATATATATATATATATATATACAGAGAGAGATGTGATATATATATATACGTAACTATTTTAGAAAGTGACACATTGAGACACTACAATTGACAACTAGCCTTAAGGGAAGAGTACTTTTATATAATTTTAGTAGTGACACATTGAATCGCGATCATATTACTAAAAAAACATTAAGAGTACTGAATTTCTGTAGAACGTAGATGATATTCATTTTAAAGATTTATCGGCTTGGTGTAAGAGGAAATTTGATATTTAGCTTAAATGCATATTTATAGCCACATAATTCAATAAACTTTCATCGATAATTTCCACAATACAAAACGCCTGCAACACAGTAGACAGTATATCGATTAAATTATAAAGAAAGCTGTTATTTATCTTTTTTAGGCTTCGAAAATCAATCGAATAGTAATGTTTTTAAACTTAAATAACTCCACGACCCTGCCACCCAAATGGTCAAATTATGATTTAGTTTCACAAATAAATTCACAATGTTGATCAATTTCAATTGTAATATATATTGAAAAATATAATACACCAGCTTAAGTTTTTTTCTCAAGTATATAGCCTTTAGTTGCTTTTAAACACTGTCATCTATATCACTTTTAACGGGCTTTACTATCACTTTAGATTGGAAGATTCTCTTGATAATTCAAATTCACAATGTAATTGCCTCATAAGTAACACCTGTCTACTAAACGGTAAAGGTAATCAGAACAGTGTTATATGATGTGCTAAAATTGCCACCGGTGACAGTATAAAAACCACTTAGATCTGAATGAATTTAAAAAACAAATAGATAATGGGACAAATACATAAGGTGCTGGAAATTGTGGTCCTGCAACAGTTGGTCTCAGTTTGAGATGAGAGGGTCTCAATATTTCTAGGTGGATTGGCATTAACGGTGGAGCGTTGGACAACATGCTTTATGGCATAGTGATACACCTCTTTATGATCTGAGGAGTTCAAATCCTGCCGTGGTTAACATTGCCTTTTATACTTATGGGGTCGATAAAATAAAGTACCAGTAATGCAGTGTGGTCGATTTAATCGACTTTCCTCTCCCCCAAATTGCTGGCCTTGTGCCTAAATCAGAAACCAATATTTCTAGGTATTGATTATCTTGTTTATTGATAGCTCTGGTGTATTCCCGAGCTCTTCTGAATCTGTGGTAATCAAATGAATCTGCTTTACTTAAGTTTGAAGTTACATAGGTACTCAATTTCTTTATTAATAAGTAGTACACTGTAGCGCTCTTTAGACAAAGGGTAGTAGCTAGAGTTACTTCCTGTAGAATTCTAGAGTATTCCTTGAACTTCCGTTCTAGGAATTATAAAGGAGGGAGCAAAGAGCAATCTCTCTCTTTAAGTATTTGGTTTTGTTCACAGGTTGAGGATTTGATTTTGTTCAAAAGTGTGTTATCCACATTTCTTGCTTCTTCCACGTCATAACTTTAAAGCGTTAATTGTTCTAGTGATTTATTTTTGTAAATATTTATTCATAACAATAATTGTTCCGGCTTTTTCAGCTTCTTTTAGAATAATTAAATTTTCAGTTTTCAATGTCTCTGGGGCTTCTTTCTCTCCGCTCTAAATCTTTGTTTGTTTGTTTATTTATTTGTTTGTTTGTATGCATGTTTGCGTGTGTGTATCCGTATCTACTGCTCCCCTCTCCTGTTTATATAGCAATTGTTTGTTCCTCTATAGAAAATAAAAAAGAAGATCCAAAAACTACCCCCCCCCCCCTCGCACCCCCCTCCTCGTCTTCTTCTTCTTCTTCTTCTTCTTCTTCTTCTTCTTCTTCTTCTTCTTCTTCTTCTTCTTCTTCTTCTTCTTCTTCGTGGAGGTCGTGGAGGAAGAATGCTCAAGTACTCCTTCTAGCGCGTTCTGTCGGTAGCAACCGTCTCCAGTTGAGCTGGCTGGGTCCCCAAGCGAGACCAACCGAGCTTATGGATGTTATTTAATTATATTGCCCGTGGTCTACCCCACAGTCTCTTGCAGGTTGGTTTTGCTTGTAAAATCATCTGTCCAGTGATTCTTTCCTGAGACATTCTAACCACAGTAGTAGTGGTTTTACTTGGAGCTATCGAGTAATGTTACTTCAAAGATATTTCGGAGGAATCCCATTTCGGCCGCTTATATTTGCAATCTTATTCTTTCGGTCATTACCCAAGATTCATGACTGTGGGTAAAAGGTTGATACGAATACGGAATTGAAGATAGCGAGTTTGACTTTTACAGCTACCTCCTTTCTGTTGACCGAATGCGGACATTTGATATCGTAGAATGAAATTATCACTGACTTGGAGTTATAATATAAAGAGAAATTAATAACTTGATTTCAAGAACTCTAAGACGTAAATTATTTGGAAATACAAGTTTCTATTTCGAGTGGCAAATGGTGTGGAAATGTAAACAAAGAAGCAATAGTAAGCGATAAGAGAACATAAAAATATGGGAGGTACTATTTTTGATTTTGTTTTACTTTCACTTTCACCAAATTCTGTGTTTCTATTTAATATGCTTGAATTTTGTATATGTCATTTACACAATAAGATTATGAAATATATTATTCATATTAAGAATGAATATTTAGGACAGTGCATTAGATATATGACTGCTTTAAATGTAGTGGAAAGTAATTTCATTGATTACATGAAAGAAATTTCAAGAGAAATCAAATAATATTTCATTAAATTGGATATAAATTCATTTTCTGATCTATTTATAACTAATTTTCATCCTGGGCAACGTCGGGTATTCTCTTGGCATGATTACTAATAGGGAATTTCGATATCTTATTGATATACGTATCCAAATGTTCATTTCTCCCTTCATACATTGTGAAGTTTTATTTATTCCCTCCAATGGAATCATCATTTCCATTCTTATTGTCAAAAACTTTCCCTTAGGCAGGGGCGTTAATTGAAGCTTTGAATGTTTGTATTTATTTCAGTGATATTTGATATTGGTATAGGAGTAAACTTGAATTACTTCAACAATAAGACAATTTCATTTTCGTTAAATTTACAATTTTCGCATCAACATTTTACGTAGATTTGTTTTGTTTTCTTCTTCCATCGAATCTTTTCTCCATAAAAAAGAATTCGCAATGTTAGTTCGTCCTTCTCTTTATCTATGACTTCTGTTATTATTTTATAGGTATCTGAATGACTATCGTCCTTTGTGTCGTCTTCTCTATCTCGTTTGCTTCTTCGCCCCCATCATCACATGTTAATCTATCAAAGATTTTCGGCATTTTTGATTGCACAGGGTTTCCGAATGGGCTGCAACCTCTTTTCTATTCTGACCGTTTATTCCTAATATTTTTTCTTGAACATTATTCCATTCTAGAGTTTCGGCATTGTTGCAGATTGTTTTCTCGATCGTGTGCGGTTGTTTGTGGAAATGTTACGTTTTGAATTCCTAGTATGTGTTTCCAATTTGAGTTTGAGGTGTTCTTGAGACAGCTCGTGCATACGTTTCAGAACTCTTGGTAGACCGGTCTCTTTGTCTAGGTCCTTTCTAATAAGTTTCCTACTTTATCCTGATTTTCCATGTTTTATTCTTTTATGGTTTTGCTTTCATTACAGAGTTTTCTTTATATTTTCTTTCGTCATTGTCAAACTATTGTTGTTTTTCTGTCGCAATACTCATCAGGAAGTTTCGCCTTTTCTTTTTGTTGACATATATAATCAGCTTACGATTTATATTCATTTTCCTATATACACAATTGACCATGCATTCAAACCGATTTGCTAACTGAATATAATGTGCTGTGGAGATCTAAGAAGATCGAAACATGCCTGTTGTTTTCACCAAGTCGGCCCACACACACTAAAAATATTCCAAAAATTTAGAGTAACTCATATTGTAGGTGTTTTCTCCTTTGCTTGCCTTTTTGATTTGAGGACCACGACAGGTGTTTCGGTTTGGAATTATGAGAATAGTCCAAGTCATTTGAAAAAAAAAAGAGTCTTATACATACATACATACATACATTCATACATACATATATACATGCATACATACATACATACATGCACACACACACACACACACACACACACACACACACACACACACACACACACACACACACACACACACACACACACACACACACACACACACACACACACACACACACATGTATGTGTGTGTGTATGTATGTATGTGTATGTATGCGCTTTTTTTTTTCAAATGACTTGGACTATTCTTATAATTTCAAACCAAAACCCATTTTGTGGTGTTCAAATCAAAAAGGCAAGCCTGGAAGAAAATTCCGACAGTATCAGTTACTCCGTCATTACAACAGCAGAAGTCCGACGAGCTTTTGATTCCAGAGTCGGGCCAGATCGATACAGATCGAACCTTGAACTGATCAATAGCGAAACGCGCGTCATCCATCAATAAACGTAATGAAGGCTTAATAAATCGTCCTTGCATTATTATATTGCACTCTGTTTAGCTCTACACTTCACTACTGACGTGAACCTAAACATCGAGTGCTCACCTGGGTGAACCTATAGTAACCTCACGGTACACTTCCTGAATATATATAAATATATATATATATATATATATATATATAAATGTAATCTGAGTTTTTCGAATATTAATAACAACATTCGATTCGTTTGCAATTATGCAAACAAGCCTCATTTTTAAAGCCATGTCAGTAGAATGAGCACCTCATTCTTGCTCTTGTGTTGGCATGTAAACAGAACTGCAGACACTAATCTTTCTGGGTATTACCCTTCATCAGTACAGCTCACTGTTCACTGCCAACAGTCAGAGCTAATGAAAATATATGCTATTTTCTAAAATATACAGCCACAGATTGGCCTCATTTGCATATTAGCAGACTGGCTGATCAGTCAGATCAGTCAGATCTGCATATTAGCAGATCCACTGATTAACCAGATTTGCATATCAGCAGACTGGGCAGTCAGTTTCCTGTATACGAGCGAAAAATGGCCGGCTTTGCAACATTCCATTAAAAAAAAATGTTTTCGCTCTACATAGGCTCAATTGCAAACGAATCGAATGTTATTATTAATATTGGAAAAACTCAGATTACATTTATTGTATTCAGCCATGTAGAGCGAAAATTTATATATATATATATATATATATATATATATATATATATATATATATATATATATATATATATATATGTACATATAAGTTATTCCGGGTTGAATCGGAGGTAACCACAGTAAGTAAGGTACTCAATACATAGCAGAGTATAAATGTTTTAATATAGAAGAGCTTCTACAGGCCTAGAACTGTTTCATTCTTGAGAATGACGATTTCTCACGAATGAAACAGTTCTAGTCCTGTAGAAGCTCTTCTCTCTCTCTCTCTCTCTCTCTCTCTCTCTCTCTCTCTCTCTCTCTCTCTCTCTCTCTTATATATATATATATATATATATATATATATATATATATATAAAACCTTCGGCAATGTTTAACTTAATAGCACCATCTGATCAAATAATTTAAACCATAATTAATATCTAACCCATTCTATATAGGCATCATAGCCCACTAAAGTAGGGAGTTCTCATTTATGAAAATCTATTCAGATGTGGAGGGTGGTAAATTGGTGGAGTCGTTAGAACGGCAGATGAAATGCTTTCCGGTATTCCGGTATTTTGCACTCTGCGTTCAATTTTGCCTTTCCTTCTTTTAAGGTCGATAAAAGAGTACCAGTTCAGTCCAGTCTAATACTGGGATCAATTCTTCCTCTATATCTCTTTCTCACTTCCCCTTCACAATTCTCTCTCCTTGTCTGCCAGAAATCGGCTGTGTTCAGATCTGGGGAGGAGATGGGCTCCACCAGTTTTCAAATGCCCTAGAGTTGTCATATGTCAGGGTGGTGCTCTTATGAATAAACCACGAGTTATGGGTCTATACATAGAGCCAGAGGTAGATGGTTTGTTAGTTTTGGGATGAACTTGTCCAAATACTGTTTGAAGGTTTCGGAGTCAAGTTACTTCGGGATTTTTATCTAATGTAAAATAGAACAGGGGCCTGTTGATGTAAAATAGTTTCGGAGCCAAGATTTTATGTGCTATGAGGTCAATTTTTGTAAGGCCGTATAGGGAAATTGGGGTGGTGGAAGTGAAGCCTTGGACGATATTTAAACTTGATGCCAGCAAAATTTGGGTAACGTTGATATAATATTTTCCATATCGTACAGCTGATGTAGCACCCACGGCGGTAAGAGTAGAGTCTGAACATTCCGATGAGATTTTAATAATAGTATGGCCAACCATACTATTCATTCTCGTTTTTGACATTGCCCTCTGGAGAGTCTCAGTTCTCATAATATCTTATTTGCTATGGCGTGACCATAGTGGACAACAGTATTTTAGGTGTGACCACACAACGGTGGAGAAATTATGGATGACGACGTTTGGTTCTCTAGACTGGAAAGTTCTGAGGATCTAAAAGCACATTCAGTGAATCATATCAACTTCATATGGGTACTCCAGCTGACGTTGTTGTTAACTTCCAAGTCTCTGATATTGTTAGATGTTACGATCGGTTCTCTCCGAAGAAGTGTATATATAGCTGTTTAAGTATGAGTATATGGCCGTTTCCCAAAGTGGATGAACTCAAAGTTTCCCTAGTTTAGCAGTGCCAAATTGTTATTTCACACACTAGCATGCAGCATGTACATCAGAGTTTTTCTCAATCGCCGGTAATATACACAATACATCCAACATTAAAAATAATTGTTTCTTCTTTAGGCACAAGGCCAGCAATTATCCAGTACATTACTGGTACTTTATTTTATCGACCCCGTAAGGATGAAAGGCAAAGTTAACCTTGGCGGGATAAAAATAATGTAATGTGGTATGTACATTTGTTTTGTGTATTAATGATTGTTAGGCTAAATGATAAATGTATTGTGAATATACATTGTCTTCTTTCCAAAGAACAAGCAAATCTTCGTATCTTAAAGAGACACCACAAAGAAAGAAATTTTTGGCGAGAATAACTAGTGAAAATATGAATCTGACTGACAGAGATCCGGAAAGAATTTAGGAGATTCTTCGAATTCTGGAAATATCTATCGGGTTTTATAACTTGCTGTGATGTGACAGAAAAATTCTAGAACATTCTGAATAAGAATGGGGTTGAACACACAACTTTGATATATAAGTTGACAGGTTAATATAACAAGAGTACAAATATGTCATTCACTGAGAGAGGCTGTCCATTTCCTTAGTGTGTCCGAAGGGAGTGTATGTCTATTCTATAATATCACAAACGCCAGCAAATGCTGCAAAATGAAAATATTTGCAGATGTCTATTATCCCCAGATAGTCATCAATGGAGACAGCGATCGACAAAAACGAGGATGTACTTAAACAGCCATATAAATAAAAAGATATAATTAGTACAGAGTTTCCACTGTTTGTTATTTAATAAACTATTTCCCTGAGTTCCTAACATTTTAATTTTTCTTTTGCATATATTTTCTGAATAAAATTTGTGACTCCGTCAAAGAAATATTCGGCACACAATTTTAAATTATAATATTTATTAATAGTGCTGGTGCCCTGAGAAAATGACCCAGCGCACTCTTTAAAGTGCAGAAATGTAAGTGGGCGTTAAATGATGATGATGATGATATATAAGAATTATAAGAATCAAAGACCTGTTCAAAACATTTTTATGCTTACAACTGTTTCCTCCAAACCGAGGTTTGTTTTTTCGGAGCTATTTATTATTGAATGAACACTTATATGACCTCCTTTTCACCCAAGAGACATACAGATACATATGCAAATATTGTGGGTCAACATTCATTACAGCATTTAGTGTGGCAGTACACATTTAGAGATTACATTCATATTAAAAGATACAATCAAAAATACAGGTTAAAATACAACATGAAATTAAGCGGTTATAGAGTGCAATGGTTATATGTGTGGCAAGCACGTGCGTCTTGTTTATATAGTGTGGCAGAGAGTTACGTGTAATAGAAGTACTTAAGCAGGTAATCAAGAATGTTAAAGGGGTTGATCTGGTAATGAATTCCTTATATGATTGTTATAGCCTGTGTGTGGAGAAATAATATAAGTATTAAAAATAATGTAAGCATTAAAAATATTGGAGATGCGTAGCGAAGCGATGATATGGATTTCATGCACTGCGACATTTTCATAATCTGGGGAGCGTATTTTTCAGATTATATGCCCTTCACATAATCCACGACGATTTGATATTGGGCGTTTGACAATCCAGTTAGAGAATCGTAGTCTGATGTTCTTTAGTTCAATACAGGAGGATGTTACGTTGTGAGAATCGACATCGAAATATTACCCGGAAGTGTGTGTGTGGCTAAGGGGAGTTAATGCATGAGGGGAGGTAACTCAGTGGTTTCTATTACTAACTATTAAATTGTGTCTCAAAATAGTCCCTAACTTATATGGTTATGCGCAGTTTCTAAAAAAATTCTAAAAATTTAAAGTGTTTTAACTATAAAGTAGTCTATTAGGTTGTGCTGAAGGTGTTCCTATTATGGTAATTAACCTCCATCGTAGAGAGCCACAAATGAATATTATACACGACGAGCGAGATTTCTAAATTAATGATCACTGTGATTGTAGTCTACTCAAAGAACCAGGCAAGGTGATTACAGAATCACTTCAACACACAATGATCCCTGGTAAGTTCCGGGTCAGTGCATGCTATATTGGATGTCGAAAGATAATCATCAACAGGGCCGACCAGAGGCCAATCCACACTCCTCATGTCTCCAATCTGACCATCAAATCATACATATATGTACAACTCATACGCCTCTTGCAATACATTCATTGCACTCAGCATACCGGTCGTACAGCACATCAACGTTACTAGATTAATTAGTTTTCCATTTATCCAACGGTGGCACTTCCTCCGCATAGCACCAACAATACAATCAATTCAATGCTTAAATTTTACATTAACTATAAAGTGGTGTAGTGCAGTTCAAGCAACTGGATGTAGTCACACCTGAAGTAGAAGTATAAATGGGTATTCCCACTGTGAAGGGTTCTAGAGGGATGTCCCGATTTGTGTTATATTAGATCAATGAGCGTGGGGATGTGGTATAAGGTGTGCCCCTGGTGTTTGATGCTAGAGGTGGTGTCTGGTTCAAGCCCGACATTGCTATATATTGGGCTTAAAGTTTTGGAAGGAATGTCTGAAGCGGTGTTGGCAAGTTGCAAACACTTCAGGTTTTTTGTTAAAACACTTTAAATTTTTAGAAATTTTTTAGAAACTGCACATAACCATATAAGTTAGGGACTATTTTGAGACACAATTTAATAGTTAGTAATAGAAACCACTGAGTTGCCTCCCCTCATGCATTAACTCCCCTTAGCCACACACACACTTCCGGGTAACATTTCGATGTCGATTCTCACAATGTAACATCCTCCTGTATTGAACTAAAGAACATCAGACTACGATTCTCTAACTGGATTGTCAAACGCCCAATATCAAATCGTCGTGGATTATGTGAAGGGCATATAATCTGAAAAATACGCTCCCCAGACTATGAAAATGTCGCAGTGCATGAAATCCATATCATCGCTTCGCTACGCATCTCCAATATTTTTAATGCTTACATTATTTTTAATACTTATATTATTTCTCCACACACAGGCTATAACAATCATATAAGGAATTCATTACCAGATCAACCCCTTTAACATTCTTGATTACCTGATTAAGTACTTCTATTACACGTAACTCTCTGCCACACTATATAAACAAGACGCACGTGCTTGCCACACATATAACCATTGCACTCTATAACCGCTTAATTTCATGTTGTATTTTAACCTGTATTTTTGATTGTATCTTTTAATATGAATGTAATCTCTAAATGTGTACTGCCACACTAAATGCTGTAATGAATGTTGACCCACAATATTTGCATATGTATCTGTATGTCTCTTGGGTGAAAAGGAGGTCATATAAGTGTTCATTCAATAATAAATAGCTCCGAAAAATCCAAACCTCGGTTTGGAGGAAACAGTTGTAAGCATAAAAATGTTTTGAACAGGTCTTTGATTCTTATAATTCATATAACTGCTCTGTAAATCATCTGATGTTATTACATTGAGCTATTTATCTTACTGGTAATAAGGTAGTAATATATAACTGCCTACCACTATTTAGGGTTTATAAAAATATATATAACTACAAAAGGTTTCTGTATTTGCATAACCATAAATAGTATAATTAATACTATATATATATATATATATATATATATATATATATATATATATATATATATATATATATATATATATATATATATATGTAGGGTGTCACCCAAAAATGTATACACATTATGATTAGTTGTACAGGCAATATTTATTAGAATGCTGTTGATGTGTGTATACATTTTTTGGGACACTCTGTATATATATATATATATATATATATATATATACAGGGTGTCCCAAAAATGTATACACACATCAACAGCATTCTAATAAATATCGCCTGTACAACTAATCAAAGTGTGTATACAGTTTTGGGTGAACCCTGTATATATATATATATATATATATATATATATATATATATATATATATATATATAAGTATTAACACAACAGTTAGTTCACCATACCGAGAAAAATTGTTTCACCTTATACGGATCTTTAGCTCGGACTGGTAATGGTTATACGGAATAGGAAATACAACTATATGAACGCACATGCGCAGACACGGTCATTTCACCCAGCGAGACAAAACCACGGGCGAAAGGTATAAGGGAGATAACTGCGAATGTCCGGAATAAAATGTTCGAGTTGATTAGAAAATTAGAATGTTGTTGTTATTCAATCCGGAGTATTTGTAGTTATGCAAGAGGTGTTTCCAGACATGTGGACAACGTGAGAAGATTTCATTTTTTGAATTTAGGCAATCGCTATTGCGTAATCTCCTTAGAATATTTATCCTTTCTTCAATACACAGTCGACAAGACGGATTACCCCTTGCGTATAGCTTGGACTTAGTGATAGCTTTCCAATGAATGGTGTAGTCTATACCTGAGTCTTTGAGGGACCATACGTTGTTCGCGAGCTTCGTGGATGATCGTTTGTCCGGGTACCTAAAGGTCGGCTGATGGTTCAGAAAGCGTTCTTTAAATCGGCCCTCCGCCATACATACATAGGATTTGACGTCCTGTGGTTGATCTGGTCGGTTGGAAGTGACCACAGCTTCATAAACTACAGCGGATGTGTTGCATTGCTGTTGAAGGGGACAAGCTTTAGGCTTTCGGCAAGATCATCTTGGTGGGGTTCCGCTCTTAGGACTGTTGGTGATATGGGCCTTAATATTCTTAGCGCAGGAGTACCCTAGTTTTACTCTGTGTCTGTTACAGATGGAGCGGTATTTGTGACCTATGGGAAAGTGTCTATCTAAGAGGGCTAAACATTTTTTCCCTACATTAGTTTTAACGTTGAGTGAGAAGGGAGAACACAACCAGATAGTTTGTGTATTGTTACAATTTCTTTTCTTATTGCTGTTGGTCTTAGTAGGGGAGTAAGTAATTGGTTGGGAGAAGCCGCTGTTAGCTAGCGCCGTGTTGTAGTAGGGGGCTGCTCTGTCAAAGATTGGTCACTTCCAAGAGACCAAATAAACCACAAGTTGGGTATGGCGGAGGGCCGATTTAAGGAACGCTTCCTAAACCATCAGTCGACGATTAGTTACCCGGACAAACGATCATTCATGAAGCTCGCGAACCACGTATGGTCCATCAAAGACTCAGGTATAGACTACTCCATTCAATGGAAAGCTATCACTAAGTCCAAGCCATACGCTAGGGGCTATCCTTATTGTGGACTGTGTATTGAAGAAAGGATAAATATTCTAAGGAGATTACGCAATAGCGATTGCCTAAATTCAAAAATTGAAATCTTCTTACGTTGTCCACATGTCTGGAAACACCTCTTGCATAACTACAAAGCTCCGGATTGAATAACAACAACATTCTAATTTTCTAATCAACTCGAACATTTTATTCCGGACGTTCGCAGTTATCTCCCTTATACCTTTCGCCCGTGGTAAATAACAAACAGTAGAAACTCTGTACTAATTATATCTTTTTATTTATATGGCTGTTTAAGTACATCTTCGTTTGTCTCTCTGGGTGAAATCACTGTTTCTGCGCATGCGCGTTCATACGGCTGTATTATTCCGTATAACCATTACCAGTCTGAGCTGAAGATCCGCATAAGGTGAAACAATTGTTCTCGGTATGGTGAACTAACTGTTGCGTTAATACTTCTAGCAAACTCGTCCCATGGATTGAGTGCTCTACCACTACGGATATTACCTTCCAGTGTTCTACCACTATATATATATATATATATATATATATATATATATATATATATATATATATATATATATATATGTGTGTGTGTATATATATATATATATGTATGTAAAAGGTAAACAGAAATAACAACACAATCGGTACAGAATATGGAAGGAATATATTAGGTTAATGCTTGAAATACCAGGAACAGGGTCTTAACGTTTCGGACGCTAGTTTTTCATCAGAAGAAAGCATGAGAAATAAGATAGATTAAAGGGACAGGTGGGGTGGAATTGGAAAAATGTCTTTAGATAAAAAATAACAGGTCCATTCATGTTGACATCTCTTGGAAAACTGTGTACACACACACACACACACACACACACACACACATATATATATGTATACACACACACACACACACACACACACACACACATACACACACACATATATATATATATATATCCACTCACACATACATACACTTATGATATGATATTTAATTCTTAATTTATTTTTCATACCAGCTTAATACTGTATTCATCAAAGATACATTATTGTATCGAAGTATCAAATAAATCCTATTCTTTGTTTGGCTTCTATCATTACTGAAGTTAATTCTGAACATATTGTAGCAACATGACTGAGATAATAAACGCATTGTGTGTAGGTGTGTATGTGAGTATAAATGTTAACATGTTACAGACGGAGATATGTATAAATATATAAACACGCATGGCGTATTATTATAGTTGATGATAAAAAGACGTAGTTAGATCGCAAATAAAACGAGCTTTATATGTAGAAGAAAGAGGGGGATATATATATACATATATAGATAGATAGATAGATAGATAGATAGAAAGAGAGATAGAGAGAGATAGGTAGAGATAGATATATAGATAGATAGATGGATAGATAGAGATAGATAGATAGATAGATAGAGAGAGCGAGATGGAGAGAGAGAGAGAGAGAGAGAGAGAGAGAGAGAGAGAGAGAGAGAGAGAGAGAGAGACAGACAGACAGAAAGAGACAGAGATATATATAGGAGAGAAGGTGAGATGTATAGTGGGAGAGAGAGAAGATTTTGATGAAGAGATTATGAATACTAGGTGGAGTTATATTGAAAAAGTTAAATGTACGTTGGATATGGGAGATACTTATATCTTGAGACTTCTGCAGTAAAACTTAAAAAAAATATTTGATTCCAGCACTAGATTTAGATATTGATTATGATACGAAAATTACAATATCAAGAAAATGGAGTACTGTATTAGCAGGAATATTTGCGTATGCTATTTATTTACATTATATAACTAAAATATGTGTATTTTCCTATTATTTGTGTTATTTTGATTTATGTACTAGTAAACTGAACCATCAATCGTTAGTAAAGTTGTAATTCTAGACAAATATTCAATAATATATTATTTTTAGTATGTAATTTCTGTAGATTTTCTATTAAAAACAGGGTTAGTAAAAGTACTTTACTAGCAGGGTATAACTAAAATTATAAGCTCTTACATCCCCATATCTGAGAGTTAGAGACTATAAATATTACCATGTTACACTTGAAACTCTTACAGTCTCATATCAGAGATTTAGAGACTATAAATACTATAGACAGGGTCAAAAGTTTCCAATTCCATTTCCCCCTATATTGTGGGTGAGCTGAACTCAGCACTACATACCAACAAATATTCATCAGTTTTACAGTGGTATTACTGGATACTGTAAGAAATTATTTAAATTTATCTTATGTACATACAAGTAGCTGGTGTCGTCCATCGAGTGCTAAGCTTTAATTTTATTGATTCCGAAATATATGATATCAGAGTTATAGTTAGTTTTAAGGTAAAGAAACAGTTAGCCATGTATCGAAAGTTGTTGAAGGATGGATTCATCAGAAAACATAGAAGGCAAGCAAGCAATGTGTCACAGAACAGTATTCACTTGGTTTGCAAAAGTCAGATCAAACATAAAGAGCATAATGATAAATGGTACAAGCAAATGAATAATACAATAAATGTCCATGTCAGTTACCATTGACAGAGAAACTGTATTTCATTTGCCAGTTGTTTAAATTAATAAATAACTAAACCATTCCATTTGTTGTTTATTAAAGGGTTTTCATAGCTATAGAATTCATCACTATTAATGAAGACAATGTTCTCTTTTATTCATGAGAGAACATTAATCGATCCACCATAACCATGTTCCCACTTGAAATGAAAATATTTGCATAGTTTAATTCTATCTTGGGAATTATGTTTTAAAACAGTTGTCTTTCGGTATCGATCTGAATGTCAAGGCAGAAACAAATATCTTCATTTCACTATAAACATTATGACATGGCTAAACTTTTACAGAGAAAAAACTAATAGCCGTAGAAGTGATAACAAGATAAAGTGCCTTTAACTTGACATTGATTAATGTCTAGTGTAAGCTTCGACCTAATTACAATATAAATCTTTGACAGTTATGCGGAAAGGTAGAAATGGAAGGCCTTAGAAAGGTAGAAATAAAATGCATAACATAAACAAGTAAAATAGTTATAAGTAGCATGAATTAACGGTGCCATATTCATAAAAGGAATTCTGGCAGAATTTCGCATATATTGGTTTTAAATAAGTAGCACTTGTTGATCTAATCAAAAATATAAACCGAAAATTATATCCTAATCATCTAATTTTTTCTTTAGATCTCACAAATAAGCTATGTTAGTGAAGTGAAATGATTAGAATCGGAAATTTAACAGCAGACATGTTTGATTCACAGCAAGAGTTTGCCTCTACTCTAATATTGATAGTTTCGCTTACATAGCGCCAAATAGTATTTTATGATAGAAAATTATGACACGCATGCGATTTCATATAAAAGAGGAGTGAAAGGTTACAAGATATAACGTCACATAAATGTAAAAACTTATAAATAAATAAGAATGAAGAACACGCACACGAAACACACAAACACACTGACATACACACACATGCATACATCCTAGATATGCCAGCCAAGTAATTGACGAGCAAGTCAATTTGACGAAATTTAAGAGTTCTATTTTTTCAAAACTTTTTATGGTTAAGGTTTTTTTTTAGCTTTAAATTTGACATATCTTAAAAACTTTTATAGTGTGATAAATTAGGAACATTTTCTTATTTTTATAAGTTCTCAATACCATTCTGTGTTGAAATAGTGAACACTAGCGGTACATTCAACATCATGAAGATCGCGGTGAACTGGATATGAACAATAAATACACCGGTTCATGGGTAATGGAAGAAGGAAATAAATATAGAAATTATTTATACCAGTGCAAACCTGCATAGAGAGGTTACTGTCTCTCTTTCAAAATAGCACCACCATCCACAATTCAACGTTCAACAACATTTCAAACGTACAGTTATGGCCAATTTCAGCATATCTAATCAGTTTACAAACCATTCAGCAATAATTTCTATTTCTTTCGAAATAATTGTTTTTCTTTCCTATTGCTCCTGTGGTCTGGTTAAATAATGTTTTCTTTATTCCGCGAGAATTGTTTTTCGCTTGCCATTTTCAATTCTATAGTTTATTAAATTTATAATTCTGTATGAATCCTTGATTTGGTTTTAAATGTATCTTCTTTTTACTAACGTGTTTGTTTCTAGAAAATTTACCCGGTGATATATTAATTAGATCTGGAAATTAATTGTTTCTACGTTAGGCACAAGGCCAGCAATTACCCAGTGCATTACTGGTACTTTATTTTATCGACCCCGTAAGGATGAAAGGCAAAGTTAACCTCGGCGGGATTTGAACTCAGAATGGCAAGGGCTGTAACTCTATACGTCAAAGCATGGCGTCCGACCCTCTACCGATACTGCCAATCCACCGCCTGAAATTAATATCATGTAGATGTACAATCTTCTTCATTTGTAATAATTAACAATCTTGCTATTAGCTTCCAAACAAATTTGCATTTAAAGATTTGGAATGTTTTTATTGTGTTGCCATAAGGGTGCTTGATTGTCAGAATCAGTAGGGCGTCGGACAACATGCCTTGCGGCATAGAGTTATGGCCCTTTACGCTCTGAGTTCAAATCCAGCCAAGGTTAGCTTTGCATTTCATCCTTACGAGATCTATAAAATAAAGTACCAGTAACGCACTGGGTCGATTTAATCGACTTCACCCTCCCCCAAATTGTTGACTTTGTGCGCAAATCAGTAACCTTTATTAGAATTGCCATTAGGGCGGTGGATTGGCAGAATCGGTAGAGCGTCGGACAACATGCTTTGCGACATATAGTTACGGTCCTTTACATTCTGAGTTCAAATCCCGCCGAGGTTAGCTTTGCCTGACTTCGTTACAGGGTCGATAAAATACAGTACCAGTAACACACTGGAGTCGATTTAATCTACTTTCCTTTTCCATTCGAATTGCTGACTTTATGCTAAATGTAGAAACTATTAAAAATTGTTTCTACTTTTTACACTAGGCCAGCAATTATTTCAGTGCATTACTGGTACTTTATTTTATCGACTCCGTAAGGATGAAGGATGAAAGGCAAAGTTAACCCCGGTGGGATTTGAACTCAGATCGTAAAGGGCCGTAGCTCTATGCTGCAAAGCATATTAATGTTGCTATAAAAGGGCAGTGAAATGGCAGTAAGGGTAGAGCGTCGGACTCATGTTTTGCGGCATATAGTTACGGAGAATTGGTGGAATCATTTGGTCCGGCTTTTACGGTCTGTGTTTAAATACCACCGAGGTCAACTTTGTCTTTTATCCTTCCAAGGATACTAGGGTCGATATAATCAACGTTCTCCTCCCCAAATTGCTAGTCTTGTGTCAAAAGTAGAAATAATTATTAGTTTTGCTATGAAAGAAGATTGGATAGAAATCCAGACAGTATTATATTTTACCGTGTTCGAAATTATCTTTAATCTTTCTGTGGTTCATAAAATTAGGTTTGTTAGGTTGCGGTTCGCAATATATTGATCGCATTATGTTAACGAATGACGTGACATTTGTATAGCAGCATAGTTTAGAAGATTATGATTAAATACTACAATTTTAGGGCACATTATAATGGAGTAGTAGTTATATTTTTTATTGTTCCATATATTATTCTGAATGTCATAATATAGTTAGTTACGTGTGTATAGAAAATTAAAGCACTAGCCGTGTTATTATGGAGAAGAAAAAAAATCTTAATACAACTTATAGCTTATATTCAGATAGTTTTAAGCTTATATTAAGATTGTTTTGAGCATAAGTATATATATCGTGAGTATAAAGTGAGCTTAGGAACATGGAGTATAAACCTATTTTGTGGTTACCAGTTGATGTTTGAATGCATATAAACCCTCTTTATCTACTTGTAAGATAGAAACAGACCGAACACTTGAGATCACAGCAGAAGAATGAACCCGAAAAATTCCTGAAAGGAGAAACATAAAATTCATTATTAGCCTTGAAAGACTATATATCACTATATGAACATCTAATCAGTAAGACCAAAGCAGAAGTGAGTGCAATATTGCTGTCATTGTGGAATGGCAGTATCGGTAGAGGGTAGGACGCCATGCTTTGACACATAGAGTTACAGCCCTTGCCATTCTGAGTTCAAATCCCGCCGAGGTTAACTTTGCCTTTCATCCTTACGGGGTCGATAAAATAAAGTACCAGTAATACACTGTAACAATTGCTGGCCTTGTGCCAAAAGTAGAAACAATTATATCTAGCATAATAGTTAAGTTGTATAAAACCGTTAAAAATAAAGCTTTAGCTCATATGAAGAGGTGTATAGTGTAATAATCAAGGAATACTTAATATTTTATTTCGGTTTAATTCTAAAGCGTTGAAGTTAGATGGAAAAGCAAAGAGCCAGATAAATTTCAAACACACTCAGTTCCACTTCCAGATCACTTCACGATTTCAGTTCATGTGGAGCTGATAAATGAGTGATAGTAAAATAACGGAATTGAAGCATTCGTCTTTACTTCCTCTCTTTACGCAATAAACCTTGTGCTTTAGAAAGAAATCAATATCGAAGTTCATCATGAGTGAGTAGCTTGAATTTATTTTAAGGAAGAAGAGGAGCTAAACTTAATCATAGTAAGAGGAACTAAATTGTTTGCAAAACGTTTAATTACTTCAATCAATGATATTAAAATTACCTTTAAGATTGTTATATTTAACCATAAATTTCTCAAGACCTTTATTAGAAATGTTAGGATTACCGCCAATAACAGTGTATTAACATCATATGGTAGGCGGAATTTGATGGATTAAAATCAATATCATTAAAAAACCTAAACGAGAGTAAAGCAAAAGTTTACGATTGGAAGCACATATCTTTTTTTAAAGAGAATATTTAGAACATTCCCAACGTTTTACTATTTGTCACAAAGGTTTATATTATTCTGATGCTGCAACAATTCTTTTTGGGATGCTATAGATAGAACCTAGATATATTTTGTTTTAACGAGAAAAATTTAGAAATTGTTGTTTTGTGATTTTCTATGTATATTGCAAAGTCTACATTGTGTGACGTATATAGGAAGTTAATGATAGAACGTTTGATCTGGGTGTTTAGAACAGCTTTCATGTTTAAAACACATATTATTACTTCAGTATTCACCGTTTGTTCGTGATTTTAGTTTAATCAAGCGTTTTTCGTTGTGTGATATTTTCATTGATATTGCGAATATAAACTCAAATTTTCAAGTGTTACTATTTTGTTAACTTAACCAAATTATAAGAAAAAAAAAAAAAAAAAGAAACGAACACAGTACTCAAGTTCTTCCACCTCACACATTGCAGTCGATTATTTCACCCTCTACCCCAAAAAATCTTTACCAGCTTTTGGGAATTCTTTTTCTCTTCGCTTTTCAGTCATGATGACTCCCTAAGCTGTACTTCAGCAAAGAAACCCTTCATCATTCTATTCGTTTTCTATCTACCCTCCCAATGCACACTCACACTTAGATTTCTCCAAATCTTACAGTTTTTATTCTACTAGGCTCACCATAATGTATACATACATGCTGAGTATAAAAGCATCTCCAGTCAATACACTTCAACACTAACTCCTAATATGGTTAAATTTCTATTTTGCGTCATCATTAATAACCATATTCTCCAACGCCTTGCGTCAATTTCCTTCTTTAAAAGCCACCACTCCGGCTTCTGGAAACTTGCTTTCATATGTGATTCACCAGTGTGTCCTCGTCTCCGTGGAACTTAGTGAAAACTGAATTGCTGCATTTGATCGTGTTTAAATCAATACTGTAATACCAAATGTCATATTGAAAAGGAAACATAGGTCTGTTGAATAGAGTTCATTGATCATCTAAACACTAATTAACGCACCATCAACATGAGCAACACATGGAAACCGGAACAATTGATATATGAAACGTTATCAAATAATTATAGTAGCTCTTCAAAGGATATAGAGCTCTCTAACAATTTGAATATAAAGCTACACACACACACACACACACACACACACACACACACACACACCTCATCTCCCCCTCTCTCTCTCTCTCTATATATATATATATATAATAATAATTAATAATAATAATAATGATAATAATAATAATAAGAAGAAGAAAACGCACATGGTGGATATATATCGTTATGGAATCGCTTCCGTAAGTTTTTGAATTTTACTTATTTAAAACAACTGTGATAGAATAATTCTTATTACAAATGAAATATAAGATTACAGTTTTGACTCTCAGCAAGCGACAACGCATCACATTACGACATTGGGCCCCAATATTTAATATTTAATTTTGGATCAGAAATATTATAGTCGAAAAAGAGAAAAATGGCTAAGTCGACAGACAGGCAAATAATTTCACCACCAACACCACCACCGCCACCATCACCACTACCACCCCAAAAACTCTAGTCAAGTTACTTCAACTTCTATTTCTACTTCAACTTCAACACCATCACTACAGTACTACGATCACATCATCACCATCACTGCCTCATTATCGCTACCGCCGCTATTCTCTCCCACTACCTCCTGCTAAGTACTACTAGCACATCGCCACCACTGCCTCATTATCGCTACCACCGCTATTCTCTCCCACTACCTCCTGCTAAGACAGACATCGTAGTATTCCCACTAAATGAGGAAGGCATCAAAAGATATAAATAGACTGATTTGATGACCCGGTCAAAAAATCAAAAAATCAAAAAATCAAAAATCAAAATCAAAACAGCACAGCAGAAAAGAAAAAAGAAAAGAAAAACAAACAGACAGACAAACAAACAAAAAACTAAGTCAGACATTCAAACATTACATTACAATGAAACTTATGCTTATTTTTTGGGGTTTTTACCTATTTGTTTGTTTGTTTATTTATGTTCGTCTACAGCGTGATAGTGCCACGCTAAAATCACCGGGGATGATGAAATCACCGGTGGTTATGTAATCATACATTCATCAATCCTCGATAAGAGTGTTTAAATGTCGAACCTAAACAGTTCGAATAACGGTGAAGTGGAGACTGGAATGTCATGTGACAGACTCTCACCCAGCAGGTGCTCCCTGGCTCAGCAGCAGGGACCTGGCTGAGAACCAAATACTGCTGGTGTCGGAGGAAGAAGAAGAAGGAAAGGGACCAGAACCAACTGGACGAAAGAATTGAATAGAACTGTTATGTAATGTTACCTGAAGAGTAACCCCAAGGAAAAAGGCTATAGGAAACGGATGCATAACATCCGGAACGAGATTGGTCTATTTAAATTAGATAAACAAAAATTGGCCGGGCAGGCTCGGGTAATAAGAACTAATGGGTGGATAAGCGAGCTGGAACTGGAGCAACTGTGCAGAGAGATTCGGTTGGAAATGGAGAGTGGAGTCTGCCAGGAAAACGAGCCAGTGGGAAATGAAGGTGAAGAGGTTGAGAGAACGAGGGAACCATCCGAAGCAGACAATGATCTGAATGCTGAAATAAATAATACCTGGAACAAAGATACGGCCATTGAGGAGATGAATGCTGACGGGCTAGGACAATATTTAGTTGATATCCTAAACTTAGTGGTAGATGAAATGAACAATGATAGTGGGAAACCTATGAACCTAAGATTTGTAGACAGGAAAAAGTTAAAAGAAACAGCAGCTAAGGTAAACAAAGTAATCCCATACCTTGAGGCGAGGAGCCTTCACCAGTGCAACAATATCCTCAAAGCAACAGCAAATGCGGTGAGGAAATTACTTGGCATAAAAGCGAGAGGAAACAACAAACAAGAAAACCTGGTGGAAGAAACGGCTGAATGGTCAAATCAGGGAAATGAGAAATGACATTGGAAAGCTTGAATCCCTACTGAATGGGACACTAAAAAACATAGACAGTAAAAATAGACTGGAAATAAAGTACAAAACTAGGAGGAAAAAGCTAAATATTATCATAGAGGAACTGAAGCAACGCATTGTAGCAAAGAGTGCAAAAATTAGGCGATACGAGAGCAGAGTCAGTCAGTATAGACAGAACCGCATGTTTGACAACAACCAGAAGATATTGTTTGGACAGCTTGAAGGGAAAGAAAGAGGCAACGACTTGATCCGTGAGGCGGAACAAACTAAAACATTCTGGAGAGGAATATGGGAGCAGGATGTTAGACATAATGACCAGGCAGTGTGGATTGAGACAGTACAAAAGGAGATAGTGAACAGGCACACCAACAAACTGATTAGAGTATTACAGTTGAAACTCTTAAGGGGCAGGACAAAAAACTAACCAACTGGAAATCACCAGGCCCAGATGGTATGCAGGGGTATTGGATTAAAAACGTAACATCCCTCCACCCGAAACTGACAACCATGTTCAATGACTGCTTGATGTCAGGTGAGGTACCAGAGTGGTTGACAAAAGGTACCACAGTTCTGGTAATGAAAGACCGAATCAAGGGTAATGATGTTACCAACTATAGATCTATCACATGTCTGTCCGTAATGTGGAAACTGTTGACAAACATTGTGTCTGAGGAAATCTACCATCACCTCCACACAAACAACTTGTTACCGGACGAACAGAAAGGATGCCGAAAGAAGTCCCGTGGTACAAAAGACCAGTTACTTATTGATAAGATGGTAATGAGGAATTGCAAGAGGAGAAACACTGGTCTTGCCATGGGATGGATAGACTACAAAAAGGCATTTGACATGGTGCCTCATTCTTGGATCACCAAAAGCCTAGAGATTTTCAAGGTAGCAGATAACATCAGACAGTTGTTGAGCAAAAGTATAAAGTCCTGGAAAACAGAGTTAAAATCGGCTGGAGAATTCTTGGGAGGCGTGAAGATCAAGAGAGGTATCTTCCAGGGAGATAGTCTGTCCCCTCTGTTGTTTGTCCTTGCCCTGATGCCCCTGACCATTATACTGCGAAAAGTGAGAGCAGGATACAAGTTGGGAAAGGGAGAGGTTACCATCAATCACCTCCTCTTCATGGACGATCTTAAGCTCTTCGGGAAGAGTGAGAAGGAGTTGGATGTGCTTGTTGACTAGGAAGCTATTGACTATCTACAACATGTTCCACAAGAGGAGTGATGTCGATAGACTCTACTTAAGGAGATCTGAAGGTGGAAGAGGTCTTATCAGCATAGAGGACTGTGTTCAGATGGAGAAAAACAACCTACACAAATACGTGACTGATAGTAAGGAGCCAATGCTCAGAATTGTACTGAAGGAGAGGACAATAGACCAGGGGATGTCCAAGGAGGAAATAACAACAAGGAGAAAGAGCAGGCTTCATGAAAAGTCCGTTCATAGTACCTTCTTTGAGAAAACTGAATTCAGAAATCCACAGACATGGAACTGGTTGAAAAGAGGAGACCTTAAAAAGGCTACAGAAGGAATGCTAATGGCTGCGCAAGAGCAGGCTCTCAAAACGAAGTGGCTGAAACACCATATTTGCAAGGAGGAGGCTAGCCCACTGTGCAAGATCTGTGGAGAGAGGAGACTGTGGGCTCACATTGTATCCGAGTGTAAACACCTAGCCCAGACTCACTATAAAGGCTGGAGACATGATGTGATGGGCAGGGTGATCCACTGGCACCTATGCAAAGTAAACAATTTACCACATTCTGAGAAGTGGTATGAGCATAAGCCAGAGTCGGTGATAGAAAACGATCAGGTGAAGGTGCTGTGGGATTTTAGGATACAGACGGACAAGAAACTGGAACACAATAGACCTGACCTGGTGGTTTTGGACAAGGAAAAAAGATCGTGCCTGATTGTGGATGTGGCCTGCCCATTCGACACGAGAGTGCAAGAGAAGGAGAGGGAGAAAATTAACCGATACCAGGACTTAAAGTGGGGGGTAAAAAGGATTTGGAACTGCCATGAAGTTAAAGTAGTCCCGATTGTCATAGGCGCACTAGGTACTATCTCAAAGAGTTTCCAGGGATGGTTAAAGAAAATTGGCCCCGCCCCGATTTTTGGAACACTTCCAAAAGGCATGCTTGCTGGGAACAGCAAGAACCCTCCGATACGTCCTGAATATCTGAGGCTGCAGGTAGCGGCTTGATATTCATTTCAACAAACTTCCAGTTAAATAACATCAATGACTGAGACTCAAAGAATAATAATAATAATAATAATAATAATAATAATAATAATAATAATAATAATGATTTCTTTATTAACCACAAGGGTTTACATAAAGTAGACATTAAGGACAGTGCAGGACAATGCAGGACGGTACAAATGGGCATTTCTGCGTGTAAAAAAACAAAAACAGAGGATGTAACAAAAATAACAATGAAAATAACAATGAAAAATTCCCCAATAGGGGGGAGACTTCGGAGGGACATTTGTGGAGAAAGCCCAGTAAAAAGCCACAATGACCCTGACCACCAAGGCAAGTGCCCTCTCCCAGTTTTCCACCTTTAGTTTACAGATATATACTCAGAGTCGGCCCATTCACTCGGGCCATTCTTGCTTCTCTCACCCATCTTTCAACAAAATGCTGGGAAGAGAGCACTTCCTTCTCTACTCTGATTTTCCTTTTCAAATGAAATTTGAAAAAGTCAATCAGAGCATCACCGAAGAGGTAAGTGCTCGTCTTCAGCCCTTTCAAACGTGTCCACCATACTATCTCTTTCGCCATGGCCACCAGACAGATAAAAACTGCCTGCCCTTCCCGGCTAAAGGAGGAGGGCGGGGCAATCCTCACGATAGACTCAGATGATAGCTGGATCCGTCCCAAACGCGACAGCAGGTGTTCGACATAAACCCACAAGTCAGCAATTTTCGGACACTGGACGAGTGCGTGCAGGACGGTTTCGTCGCCCTGCGCGCATCTCGGACATGCCCGGCTGACGGCACCTCCATGCCTGTAGAGTTTATCCCGAACTGGCAAGGCTCCTCGGTAGCACTGCCAGGCCAGAGATTTCTGGAAGTTGTCCATAGGCCCTGGCCCGAAAGTTCTTCCGAAGAGATTGGCTAGTTGATTTTCGTCGACGCCTAGAGTTTCCCCAAGTACGTCGTCGCTCTTCCCCTCCACTAATCCTCTATAGAACGCCGAGGTGGAGTTTCCACCGATCACATTGCCCGATTGGTCGAGGGCTGTGAGCGCCTGAAGACATTCCAGTCTCCAGGCGCTCCCTCTCGGTCTTCGCTTGACCCAGGACTGCAGCTCCGTCAAGGAAACGAGCTGGGGAAAAACGCGTCTAGCAAACGGCGACCACACCTGATCACCGTCGAGGAAGAGGTGGAGATGTCGTAGCCTGAGCGCGTGCCTGCGCATCATCAGCCACGGCATGCCCAGCCCTCCACGTAGCGGGTGTTGACAACAGATGGACCGCCTGACCATCGGAGCACGTCCCTTCCACAAAAAGCGAAAGAGCAAACGCTCCAGCGCAGTCAGGCGAGGCTTAGGACAAGGTACGACGGTTAGGCGGTAGCAGATGACAGACGCGATGTACGCGTTAGCCACCTCCGCTCGACCTTTCAGGGATAGCTTCCTCTCCGCCCATTTCTGGGTGAGAGAAGCCACCCTGCTCGTTACCTCGTCCCAGTTTTTGTCCGTCTGGAGGTCCGGACCGAACCAGACCCCTAGCAATTTAACCGGTCCGTCCGTCCAGCGCCCGACGACGCTGTTGGACGGCATGGACCTGCCTCTCCAGGTGCCGAGCTGCAGGCCCACTGACTTTTCCTGGTTGATCATTGCTCCTGTCACCGCTTCGTATTCTCTTAGTGTAGTGCCGATCGCCTCGATGTGTTTGGCGTTCGACACCACTACGGTGACATCGTCCGCATATGCTGACACGGATCTTCCGCATCCTAGTTCGCGCGGGACTCCCCTCAACGTCTCCAGTTTGTGCAGTAATGGCTCGAGAGTCAATACGTACAAGAGGGACGAGAGGGGACATCCTTGGCGGACCGAGCGCATGATGTTGAACGGTTCCGACAGGTGACCGTTCACTCTCACCACAGAGCAGATGTCGCTGTGCATGGCAGCGATCCAGCCTCTGAAGACGGGCCCAAAGCCAGCCGCCCTCAGGACTGCCGCTAGGTAACGATGGTCGACCCTATCGAAAGCTTTCGACTGATCTAAATTGATCAAGGACCCACCCGTGCCAGGTTCCCTAGCTACCCTCTCTACGATGTATCGCATGAGGTGGAGGTTGTCGTGGATGGATCTGTCGGGAATGGCGCATGTCTGCGCCTCTCCCACCAGACCACCAACGACAAGCGCCAACCTCTTTGCTAGCACCTTGGCCAAAATCTTAAACTCTGTGTTTAGCAGAGTTATGGGCCGGAAATTGTCTATGTTATCCCCCTTGTTCGGATCCTTTCTCAGCAGTGCCACCGCTCCTCGGCTCACAGAACTGGGAATTCTCCCGTTCTGTTGCCAGTTGCAGTAGACGTCCGCCAAGAGGCCTCCGAACAAGTCTGGCATCTGTACGTAAAGTTCATAGGGCAGACCATCCAAACCAGGCGATTTACCCCTTGTGCAGCCAGTCATTGCCTCCCGTACTTCAGCGGCTGTTATCGGCTTTTCGCAACACTTCGCCTCAGTGGCCGAGAGCCGCGGCAGTCCGTCGAGGTAGACACTAAAGTCCATCCCTCTACCCGGCCCCCCGCTGCCCCCGAACAGCTGAGCGAAGTGTCGCTGAAAAGCTTCACACATTTGCCCGGGATCGAGTAGCATGCGCCCGTCGTGGTCCACCAAAGACCGGATCGTGGCTTTGTTGCCACGACGCGCCTCCGCCACTCGGGCCCATTGAACGGCTTTCGTCCCCTCGTGTCTGAGAGCACGCACCCTAGCTCTGACAACGCAGCCTTCGTGCTTTGCATTGAAGAATTGGTCAAGGGCCAATTTCGCCGCAAGCACGTCGGTCGCAATGCCTTTGCTAAGCGCCTCGTCTAATTTTCTAACTAGTTCTCCCTCTGCTCTATTTTTCTCTATTGCTAAAGCCTTACTAAACCTAATCGATTCTATTCTAATCGCTCTTTTCAGAGCAAACCACCACTTGTTGTTGACGATGGCCCCCGTCAACGCCCGCTTAACTAGTTCGCTAATCCGGTCTCTGTAGGCCTTGCGCGCTGGTAAGGACGCGTTTTGCTTCCAGTAGCCGGGTCCTCGTCTATGAAGCCTATCTAAGTCAAGCACACAGATCACGAATTTGTGGTCCGTGTAGCTGACTATCTTGAATTGTGGACAGCCTATGCTAGACCTATCTATTTCCCTACAAAATACTCTATCTAGATATGATCTGGATGACCCTATGCGGTTTGTCCAAGTCCACATTGGCACATTCGGGAAATCCAATCGGTACCTGTCAGACAGTTCAAAACGCCTGAGCAGGTTGGTGAGACTCTTGCACCCTCCACCCCTATCCGCTAATCCCACACAGTCCCAGCGTGCATCTAAGATCCCGTTCCAGTCGCCCACTAACACTAAAGAGCGGGACGTTCCAAGAAAGGTCTCCAGACGCCGGAAGAAATCAGGCCGCCCTGCTCCTGTCGGGGCATAGACGGCCACTAGCCTGAAAGCTTGCCCGTCTCCGCTGGTCACGTCCAGCACCACCAGCTTACCCTCTGGGTCCAGGAAGATGGCCCGTATGGCGAGATCCAAACCTCTCCGAAAAAGCACAGCAACTCCTCCACCCGATCCAGGACGGCTGGGAGATGCGTACACATCGTAGCCGCCGAAGATCGGTGCGAAAGCCTGTGCTTCGGAGATTCTGGTCTCGCTGATGGCCACTACATCTATGTTTAGTGACCTGAGGTCGTTGAGCAGGTGACCCTGCTTCCATGACGACCCCAAGCCACGCGCATTTATGCTGCCTATTCTGAGTGAGGTCATGTTTAAATAGAGTGGAAAAGATGGGAAAGACCACTTACCGTACTTTTGGTAGAGGAGGGATGGTTTTTACATCCCTTTTCACTTGATCGTCTGGTGAAGGGACCGTTGAATCGTCCCTTCGGCTGGTCGTCGGCTCTTCTAAGAGAATGTCTGAATATACTCTTCGATTGATGGTTCCTCCTAGGTCCCTGAAATCACCAACTGCGTTGGGGAATTTCGTTTTAATGTTTGTGTATTGTTTCTGTGCTATTTTTAGCAGTCTTATGTTAGTTGGCGTTTTGATTGGTGCTGGTATTATGTAGTCCTGTTGTGAAATGTCTGTGTGTTCAATTATGTAAGTCATTAGTTTCTTGTTGTGTGTGTTTATTGCCGTGCATTTGTTTTTCTGGGGGTGGGGTGTGGTTCTGCTATTTTCTTGTCGTTGTTGCTGGGTGTGTGTGTTTTGTTGTTGTGTTTGCGATGTTGGTGCTTGTGGTGGTGGTGTTGAAGGTGTTGTTGGCGGTGGGGTTGTCGCCGGTGGTGATGGTGGTGCTGGTGTGGGTGGTGATGGTGTTGGTGGTGTTGCTGCTATGGGTCTCTTTGCAGTAGACTTTACCCTTTTCTCATTTCTTTCCTCCCTTTTCAAAGGCGACGATGCGCTGCTTCTGCGTTTGTGCCTTCTTGCGATCTTTTGCCATCCCTCTCCCACCTCACACTCCATGTCTGATTCTGTAAGGTCGGGGAGGGGTACCAGCTCCACTCTTTCACTTGTTGTTGTTGGTGATGTTTGCACTGGAGTCTCTGTTGCAGCTGCATTTGGTATTGCTGTTGTTGTTGTTAATATTTCCACTGCTGCTGGTGTCTTTGATTTCCGTGGAGTGGGTATGGGTGCCACGGACCTATCGTTCCTGGTTGCCGCTTGTCCTGTTGCTGGTAGCCGTGGAGCCGGATTCGGAAGGAGGGGGGTTTTCTCCTTTCTCAGGGTCTTCTCGTTGCAGAAGGCCCTGAGGTGAGTCTTCGATCCACAGCGAAAGCATTTCGGGCGTTTGCCCTCAACACTTATGGGCAGTTGAGTGCCGTTATCGAAGTCTATCACATCCGGGATAGCTTCGATGCACTCCTGGTTGGTTTGGATTAGCATCTCAATGGAGGAGCCGACCCAATCTTCTCTTACTTTTTTCTGTACTTGCAGTACAGTTGTTTTGTCCTCGATTCCGACGAGGACAGACGCGGCCAGCCAAGAAGGGGTCATTCCGGGGGGGACGTGGGTCAGTTTGACCCTCACAATTTTTTGCCCGCAGTAGGAGGGCACCAACACCATTTCCTCGCTCCTTAGGGTCACTACTGATTGGGCCTTTGCCTCCTGGGGTGTGGCAAAAAGTACGTCTACGGTGGCGTATTTTTTGCCTCGGGTGATGTGCGTTTTCCTCTGCCACACAGACCCCAAGGCTTTTTGTATTTGGGCCTCTGTGGCTCTTTCCACCCTACGGGATTTTGTACTTACTGTACGGTACGTGACCGTACAGTGCTCTTGGGTTTCGAAAAAATTTTTCGCTGCCTTGCAGATTGCTCGGTGTCCGTTCTTTGTCACCATCTTCTTCGCTTCCTCTAATTCCTCATTTGTTATGAGGATTGTTTCCAAGTTTTTCGCAATACCTGCAAATGAGATTGGTTTTTCTCTGCTGTTGTTGTTGTCGTCAGAGCTGCTGGTACTTTTGTTGCTGCAGGTACTACGACTACTGCCTCCGCCGCTGTTGCTGTGGTTGTTGTTGGTGTTGCTGCTGCTAATGCTGTTGTTGTTTATGCTGCTGGTGATGCTGTTGCGGCTGCTACTGTTGTTTTCATTGTCACTGTTGCTGTTGTTATTACGGCTGCTACTGCTATTATTCCTGACGTCAGACGAATGAACTGGGTTTTCGTATTTCCCGCACACCTGTTTCGTCGCTGTCGTCGTCGTCGTGGAGAAACCTTGCACGCTTTGCACGAGACTTTTCTTTTCTTTCGTCGCTTGCGAAAGAGAAGGGAGGGAGAGAGACACATTTAAAGAAGGGAGGGAGAGAGACAATCTTCTCTCTGCTGTAGTGATGATTGAGGAAGAAGAAGACGGAATGAGTGGGAGTGACGTATGAAATTTCTTTTTGGTAGCCATGTTTTTTTGTTTAAAATGAAATTTTGGGTACAAAACCCCAATAACTGGTTATTTAACCCCGAAGGGCCAAATAACGGACAGAAAGACCCCTCTCACGAGGAGGAGGGTGTCTTTATCAACAATTTGGTTCAAGTTTTAAACAATTTACAATTGTTTTAACGGTTAAAAATTACTATACCTTACAGAGCCGAGCCTCCGTCAACCATGGCATTCAATAATAATAATAATAATAATAATAATAATAATGTTGTTTTCTTAACCACAAGGGTTCACATAAAGTAGACATTAAGGACAGTACAGGACAATACAGGACGGTACAAATGGGCATTTCTGCGTGTAAAAAAACAGAGGTTGAAATAAAATAACAAAGAAAAATTCCCCAATAGGGGGGAGACTTCCAAGGGACATTTGTGGAGAAAGCCCATTAAAAGACCACAGTGGCCCAGACCACCAGGGCAAGTGCCCTCTCCCAGTTTTCCACCTTTAATTTACAGACACATACTCAGAGAAGGCCCATTCATTCGGGCCATACTTGCTTCTCTCACCCATCTTTCAACAAAATGCTGGGAAGAGAGCACTTCCCTCTCTACCCTGATTTTCCTTTTCAAATGAAATTTGAAAAAGTTAATCAGGGCATCACCGAAGAGGTAAGTGCTCGTCTTCAGCCCTTTCAAACGTGTCCACCATACTATCTCTTTCGCCATGGCCACCATACAGATAAAAACTGCCTGCCCTTCCAGGCAGGGGGTGGGGCAATCCTCACTATGGACTCAGCTGATAGCTGGATAGGTCCTACACGTGACAGCAGGTGTTCGACATAAACCCACAAGTCAGCAATGCTCGGACACTGGACGAGTGCGTGCAGGACGGTTTCGTCGCCCTGCGCGCATCTCGGACATGCCCGGCTGACGGCACCTCCATGCCTGTAGAGTTTATCCCGAACTGGCAAAGCTCCTCGGTAGCACTGCCAGGCCAGGGATTTCTGGAAGTTGTCCATAGGCCCCGGCCCGAAAGTCCTTCCGAAGAGATTGGCTAGTTCATTTTCGTCGACGCCTAGAGTTTCTCCAAGTACGTCGTCGCTCTTCCCCTCCACTAATCCCCTATAGAACGCCAAGGTGGAGTTTCCACCGATCACATTGCCCGATTGGTCGAGGGCTGTGAGCGCCTGAAGACATTCCAGTCTCCAAGCGCTCCCTCTCGGTCTTCGCTTGACCCAGGACTGCAGCTCAGTCAAGGAGACGAGCTGGGGAAAAACGTGTCTTGCAAACGGCGACCACACCTGATCACCGTCGAGGAAGAGGTGGAGATGTCGTAGCCTGAGCGCGTGTCAGCGCATCATCAGCCACGGCATGCCCAGCCCTCCACGTAGCGGGTGTTGACAGCAGATGGACCGCCTGACCATCGGAGCGCGTCCCTTCCACAAGAAGCGAAAGAGCAAACGCTCCAGCGCAGTCAGGCGGGGCTTAGGACAAGGTACGACGGATGCGATGCGATGAACGGATTCGCCACCTCCGCTCGACCTTTCAGGGATAGCTTCCTCTCCGCCCATTTCTGGGTGAGAGAAGCCACCCTGCTCGTCACCTCGTCCCAGTTTTTGTCCGTCTGGAGGTCTGGACCGAACCAGACCCCTAGCAATTTAACCGGTCCGTCCGTCCAGCGCCCGACGACGCTGTTGGACGGCATGGACCTGCCTCTCCAGGTGCCGAGCTGCAGGCCCACTGACTTTTCCTGATTGATCATTGCTCCTGTCACCGCTTCGTATTCTCTTAGTGTAGTGCCGATCGCCTCGATGTGTTTGGCGTTCGACACCACTACGGTGACATCGTCGGCATATGCTGACACGGATCTTCCGCATCCTAGTTCGCGCGGGACCCCCCTCAACATCTCCAGTTTGTGCAGTAATGGCTCGAGAGTCAATACGTACAATAGGGACGAGAGGGGACATCCTTGGCGGACCGAGCGCATGATGTTGAACGGTTCCGAAAGGTGACCGTTCACTCTCACTACAGAGCAGATGTCGCTGTGCATGGCAGCGATCCAGCCTCTGAAGACGGGCCCAAAGCCAGCCGCCCTCAGGACTGCCGTTAGGTAACGATGGTCGACCCTATCGAAGGCTTTCGACTGATCTAAATTGATCAAAGACCCACCCGTGCCAGGTTCCCTAGCTACCCTCTCTACGATGTATCGCATGAGGTGGAGGTTGTCGTGGATGGATCTGTCGGGAATGGCGCATGTCTGCGCCTCTCCCACCAGACCACCAACGACAAGCGCCAACCTCTTTGCTAGCACCTTGGCCAAAATCTTGAACTCTGTGTTTAGCAGAGTTATGGGCCTAAAATTATCTATGTTATCCCCCTTGTTCGGATCCTTTCTCAGCAGCGCCACCGCTCCTCGGCTCACAGAGCTGGGAATTCTCCCGTTCTGTTGCCAGTTGCAGTAGACGTCCGCCAAGAGGCCTCCGAACAAGTTTGGCATTTGTACGTAAAGTTCATAGGGCAGACCATCCAAACCAGGCGATTTACCCCTTGTGCAACTAGTCATTGCATCCCGTACTTCAGCGGTTGTTATCGGCTTTTCGCAACACTTCGCCTCAGTGGCCGAAAGCCGCGGCAGTCCGTCGAGGTAGACACTAAAGTCCATCCCTCGATCCGGCCCGCCACTGCCCCCGAACAGTTGAGCGAAGTGTCGCTGAAAAGCTTCACACATTTGCCCGGGATCGAGTAGCATGCGCCCGTCGTGGTCCACCAAAGACCGGTTCTGGCTTTGTTGCCACGACGCGTCTCCGCCACTCGGGCCCATTGAACGGCTTTCGTCCCCTCGTGTCTGAGAGCACGCACCCTAGCTCTGACAACGCAGCCTTCGTGCTTTGCATTGAAGAATTGGTCAAGGGCCAATTTCGCCGCAAGTACGTCGGTCGCGATACCTTTGCTAAGCGCCTCATCTAATTTTCTAACTAATTCTCCCTCTGCTCTATTTTTCTCTATTGCTAAAGTCTTACTAAACCTGATGGACTCTATTCTAATTGCTCTTTTCAGAGCAAACCACCACTTGTTGTTGACGATGGCCCCCGTCAACGCCCGCTTAACTAGCTCGCTAATCCGGTCTCTGTAGGCCTTGCGCGCTGGTAAGGACGCGTTTAGCTTCCAGTAGCCGGGTCCTTGTCTATGAAGCCTATCTAAGTCAAGCACACAGATCACGAATTTGTGGTCCGTGTAGCTGACTATCTTGAATTGTGGACAGCCTATGCTAGACCTATCTATTTCCCTACAAAATACTCTATCTAGATATGATCTGGATGACCCTATGCGATTTGTCCGAGTCCACATTGGTACATTCGGGAAATCCATTCGGTACCTGTCAGACAGTTCAAAACGTCTGAGCAGGTTGGTGAGACTCTTGCACCCTCCTTCCCTATCCACTAATCCCACACAATCCCAGCGTGCATCTAAGATCCCGTTCCAGTCGCCCACTAACACTAAAGAGCGGGAGTTCCAAGAAAGGTCTCCAGACGCCGGAAGAAATCAGGCCGCCCTGCTCCTGTCGGGGCATAGACGGCCACTAATCTGAAAGCTTGCCCGTCTCCGCTGGTCACGTCCAGCACCACCAACTTACCTTCTGGGTCCAGGAAGATGGCCCGTATGGCAAGATCCAAACCTCTCCGAAAAAGCACAGCAACTCCTCCCCCGATCCCGGACGGCTGGGAGATGCGTACACATCGTAGCCGCCGAAGATCGGTGCGAAAGCCTGTGCTTCGGAGATTCTGGTCTCGCTGATGGCCACTACATCTATGTTTAGTGACCTGAGGTCGTTGAGCAGGTGGCCCTGCTTCCATGACGACCCCAAGCCACGCGCATTTATGCTGCCTATTCTGAGTGAGGTCATGTTGAAAAGGAGTGGAAAAGATGGGAAAGACCACTTACCTTACTTCTCGTAGGGGAAGGACGGCTTTTCCATCCTTTTCACTGCTTGTGGCCTCCTCAGGAAGGATGTCCTTATAAATCCTCCTGGAGAGTGCTTGTCGGAAGTCTCCGATGTCTTTGGGGAATTTTTGTTTTAGTGTCATATACGTTTTCTGTGTGATGCGAGTGATTTGTATGTGTGGAGGTGGTGTGAATTTTGGGGTTGTTGTGTAGTCTTTTTCTGTGATGCTGGTGTTGTGTTGGATGTAGTGTAATAATTGCTTGTTGTTCAAATTTAATGCTGTGTAGTGTGTATCGTTTTGGTTGTTTTGTTTTGTTTGCGTTTGTTGTGGGTTTGTTTCTGTTTCGTATTTTGGTGACTTTTGTGGTGTAGGTGATGGTGGTGCTGGGGATAATGATGGTGATGGTGTTGGTGTTTGGGTTGATGGGGTTGGTGATGCTGGTGTGGATGGTGGCATATCTGTCCTAACTTTTTTGTTTCTTAGTTTATTTGTTTCCCTCTGTATTTTGTTTTTGGAGGGGGAAGGAAGAGAATTTTTTCTTTTTTGGTTTCTTTTTTTTTTTCCGGATATCGTTTCCCACTCCTCGTCGTCACAATCTGTCTCCAGTTGTGATAGGCCGGGGAGTGGAAAATCCTCCACAGCCGTTAGTTTTGGTTGTGGTGTGGTGGATGGTGTAGGCGCTGGTGCTAGTTCTGAAGCGTTGGGTGGTGGTGGTGTTGGTTTTGCTGGTGGTGGTAGTGGTGTTGGTTTTGCTACTGTTGCTGGGGTTGTTGCTGTTATAGTTGCTTCTGTTGTTGCTGGCATCTCTGCTACTGGTAGTGTTGATGGTTGTGTCACTGGGGTGGGTAGGAGAGGTGGCCTCAACCTTTTAGCCTGAGGGCAGAAAGCCCTTAGGTGGGTTCCTTCACCACAAACGACACACCTAGGTCTTCTGCCCTCGACAATTACCGTGAGGTGGCTGCCGTCAGTGAGGTCTATTACCTCTGGGATCTCCTCAATGCTTTTTTGGTTCGCTTGGATCAGGAGCTCCATCCCAGATCCGGACCAGTTTTCCTGCTTTTCTTTTGCTATTGTTATTATTTTCGTGTTGGCCTCGATGCCGGCGATGACAGCCGCTATTAGCCAGGGAATTTCGATGGCCGGTGGAACGTGGGTCACCCTGATCTTTACGAGTCTCTGGCCACAATAGCTTGGGACGAGTGTGAAGTCGTCACTTTTTAATGGGGCCATGGAGTGTTCTCTAGCCTCCTCTGGTGTTTCAAAGAACACATCCACGGTTCCATACTTTTGCCCACGTCTGATGTGGGTTTTTCTTGCCCACACATGTCCCAAAGCTTTTTGGATTTGGGACTCGGATGCCCGTTCCACTCAGCGCGATTTTACATTTATTGTTCTATACGACACGGTGCACAGGCGCCGATGCTCCATTTTATTAGGTGGGGGGTGAGGCTGACCCTGTACCCATCTTTCTTTACGATTTGTTTGGCATTTTCTAAATCTTCTTGAGTTACCGTGAACGCTTCGAATTGTTTTGCTACGATGGCGAAACTGAGGGTCGGTTTTATAATGTCATTGTTGTTGTTGTTGCTATCGTTAATATTAATTTTATTTTCAGTTGTGGTGGTGGTGACATCAGTTGTCTTTGGTGGGGAAGAGTCCATTTTGCTTGATTTCATTTCGACGTCACGAGTTAATTTATTTTTTTCTTCTTTTGTTTCTGTTGTCGCGGTGGTGGTGGTGATGGTGGTTGTCGCAGTGGTGGTGGTGGTGGAGGGTTTAACACCTGCAGTCATTGGTAATGGCGGGAAATGAATGTCTGCCTGAGACAAATTTAAAATATTGCTACTGCTTATATTTTTTTTTGTGTTGGCAAACGTAGTAACATTTACAATGGTGGTGTCGGTGTGAGGTGTTATTTTGTGAGGAAGGCTTTCAGCTGCTTCGTGCAGAGGTGAAGTAGCCATTTTTTTTCAAAGAAATTTTTTGATAATAATAAAAGTTAAAATTTTGGGCACAAGGCCCCAATCTTTTTAGGTGTCCTTTTCGGAAAACAATGTATGTGTGCTTATAAACAGTTAACAATAAAATTATCCATAAATGGCAATTTTTAAACAAACGGAAATAACAAACCTTTGCGGAGCTCACGATAATACGATTTCCTACGTAGGTCGCCAATAATAATAATAATAATAATAATAATAATAATAATAATAATAATAATAATAATAATAAGTGGGAGACCTATGAACCTAAGATTTGTAGACAGGAAAAAGTTAAAAGAAACAACAGCTAAGGTAAACAAAGTCATCCCATACCTTGAGGCGAGGAGCCTTCACCAGTGCAACAATATCCTCAAAGCAACAGCAAATACGGTGAGGAAACTACTTGGTATAAAAGCGAGAGGAAACAACAGACAAGAAAGAGCAGAGCCGTGGTGGAAGAAACGACTGAGTGGTCAGATCGGGGAAATGAGAAATGACATAGGAAAGCTTGAGTCACTACTGAATGGGACACTAAAAAACATAGGCACTAAAAATAGACTGGAAATAAAGTACAAAACTAGGAGGAAAAAGCTAAATATTATCATAGAGGAACTGAAGCAACGCATTGTAGCAAAGAGTGCAAAAATCAGGCGATACGAGAACAGAGTCAGTCAGTATAAACAGAACCGCATGTTCGACAACAACCAGAAGATGCTGTTTGGACAGCTTGAGGGGAAAGAAAGAGGCAACGACTTGATCCCTGGGGCGGAGCAAACTAAAACATTCTGGAGAGGAATATGGGAGCAGGATGTTAGACATAATGTCCAGGCAGGGTGGATTGAGACAGTACAGAGGTAGATCGGTGAGCAGACACACCAACAAACTGATTTGAGTATCACAGTTGAAACTCTTAAGGGGCAGGCCAAAAAACTAACCAACTGGAAATCACCAGGCTCAGATGGTGTGCAGGGGTATTGGATTAAACATTTAACATCCCTCCACCCGAAGCTGACGGTCATGTTCAATGACTGCTTGGTGTCGGGTGAGGTGCCAGAGTGGTTGACAAAAGGTACCACAGTTCTGATAATGAAAGACCGAATCAAGGGTAATGATGTTACCAACTATAGACCTATCACATGTCTGTCCGTAATGTGGAAACTGTTGACGAGCATTGTGTCTGAGGAAATCTACCATCACCTCCACACAAACAACTTGTTACCGGACGAACAGAAAGGATGCCGAAAGAAGTCACGTGGTACAAAGGACCAGTTACTTATTGATAAGATGGTAATGGGGAATTGCAGGAGGAGACACACTGATCTTGCCATGGGATGGATAGACTACAGAAAGGCATTTGACATGGTGCCTCATTCTTGGATCACCAAAAGCCTGGAGATCTTCAGGGTGGCAGATAACATCAGACAGTTGCTGGGCAGGAGTATGGGGTCCTGGGAGACAGAGTTGACATCAACTGGAGTATCCTTGGGAATCGTGAAGATCAAGAGAGGTATCTTCCAGGGAGATAGCCTGTCCCCTCTGTTGTTTGTCCTTGCCCTGATGCCCTTGACCATTATGCTGCGAAAAGTGAGAGCAGGATACAAGTTGGGAAAGGGAGAGCTTACCATCAATCACCCCCTCTTCATGGACGATCTTAAGCTCTTCGGGAAAAGTGAGAAGGAGTTGGATGTGCTTGTTGACACTGTCCGTATTTTCAGCAGTGATATATGTATGCAGTTTGGTATTAGTAAATGTGGAGTCATTGTGATGAGGAGGGGTATGTTGAGCAGAAGTAACGGGATCCAGATACCAACAGGTGAGATGATAAAGGAAATTGACTCTGAGGAAGGATACAAGTATTTGGGCGTTCTGGAGGCTGATGGCATAAAGAACAAAAAAATGAAGGAATTGTTAAGAACTGAATACATTCGGAGAGTAAGGAGCGTATTGAAGTCACATCTGAACAGCAGAAATGCCATAAGCGCAGTAAATTCCCGAGCTGTGTCTATTATTAGGTATAGTGCGGGAATTCTGAGATGGAATGTTGCTGAACAAAAAGAAATGGATAGGAAGACTAGGAAGCTATTGACTATCTACAACATGTTCCACAAGAGGAGTGATGTCGATAGACTCTACCTAAGGAGATCTGAGGGTGGAAGAGGTCTTATCAGCATAGAGGACTGTGTTCGGATGGAGAAAAACAACCTATACAAATACGTGACCTATAGTAAGGAGCCAATGCTCAGAACTGTACTGAAGGAGGGGACAGTAGGCCAGGGGATGTCCAAGGAGGAAATAACATCAAGGAGGAAGAGCAGGCTTAAGGGAAAATCCCTTCATAGTACCTTCTTTGAGAAAACTGAATTTAGAGATCCACAGACATGGAACTGGTTGAGAAGAGGAGACCTCAAAAAGGCTACAGAAGGAATGCTAATGGCTGCGCAGGAGCAGGCCCTCAAAATGAAGTGGTTGAAGCACCATATTTACAAGGAGGAGGCTAGCCCACTGTGCAGGATCTGTGGAGAGAGAGGAGACTGTGGCTCACATTGTGTCCGAGTGTAAACACCTAGCCCAGACCCACTATAAGGGCTGGAGACACGATGTGATGGGCAGGGTGATCCACTGGCACCTGTGCAAAGTAAACAATTTACCACATTCTGAGAAATGGTATGAGCATAGGCCAGAGGCGGTGATGGAGAACAATCAGGTGAAGGTGCTGTGGGATTTTAGGATACAGACGGACAAAACTGGAACACAATAGACCTGACCTGGTGGTTGTGGACAAAGAAAAAAGATCGTGTCTGATTGTGGATGTGGCCTGCCCTTTCGACACGAGAGTGCAAGAGAAGGAGAGGGAGAAAATTAACCGATACCAGGACCTAAAGTGGGAGGTGAAAAGGATTTGGAACTGCCATGAAGTCAAAGTGATCCCGATTGTCATAGGCGCACTGGGGACTATCTCCAAAAGTTTCCAGGGATGGTTAAAGAAAATCGGCCCCTTCACGCTTTTTGGAACGCTTCAAAAGGCATGCTTGCTTGGAACAGCAAGAACCCTCCGATACGTCCTGAATATCTGAGGCTGCAGGTAGTGGCTTGATATTCATTCCAACGGACTTTCCAGTTAACCAACATCAATGACTGAGATTCAAGGAATAACAACAATAATAATAATAATAATAATAATAATTGTTTCTACTTTTTGGCACAAGGCCAGCAATTATCCCAGTGTATCACTGGTACTTTATTTTATCGACCCCGTAAGGATGAAAGGCCAAGTTAACCTCGGCGGGATTTGAACTCAGTCCATAAAGGGACGTAACTGTGCTGGAATAGGGGGGAGACTGCCGAGGGACATTCCTGGAGAAAGCCCATTAAAAAGCCACAGTGACCCTGACCACCAGGGCAAGTGCCCTCTCCCAGTTTTCTACCTTTAATTTACAGACACATACTCAGAGTAGGCATATTCACTCGGGCCATTTTTGCCTCTCTCACCCATCTTTCAACAAAATGCTGGGAAGAGAGCACTTCCCTTTCTACCCTGATTTTCCTTTTTAAATAAAATTAGGGCATCACCGAAGAGTAAGTGCTCGTCTTCAGCCCTTTCAAACGTGCCCACCATACTATCTCTTTCGCCATGGCCACCAGACAGATAAAAACTGCCTGCCCTTCCCGGCTAAAGGAAGAGGGCGGGGCAATCCTCACGATGGACTCAGCTGATAGCTGGATCCGTTCTACACGCGACAGCAGGTGTTCGATAAACCCATAAGTCAGCAATGCTCGGACACTGGACGAGTGCGTGCAGGACGGTTTCGTCGCCCTGCGCGCATCTCGGACATGCCCGGCTGACGGCACCTCCATGCCTATAGAGTTTATCCCGAACTGGCAAGGCTCCTCAGCAGCACTGCCAGGCCAGAGGTCCCGGCCCGAAAGTTCTTCCGAAGAGATTGGCTAGTTGATTTTCGTCGACGCCTAGAGTTTCCCCAAGTACGTCGTCGCTCTTCCCCTCCACTAATCCTCTATAGAACTGAACATACAACTGAAAATAACAAACCTTTGCGGAGCTCACGATGATACGATTTACTACGTAGTTCGCCAATAATAATAATAATAATAATAATAATAATAATAATAATAATAATAATAATAATGTTTTCTTTATTAACCACAAAGGTTTACATAAAGTAGACATTAAGGACAGTACAGGACAATACAGGACGGTACAAATGGACATTTCTGCGTGTAAAAAAAACAGAGGATGAAATAAAATAACAAAGAAAAATTCCCCAATAGGGGGGAGACTTCCGAGGGACATTTGTGGAGAAAGCCCATTAAAAGACCACAGTGGCCCTGACCACCAGGGCAAGTGCCCTCTCCCAGTTTTCCACCTTTAATTTACAGACACATACTCAGAGAAGGCCCATTCATTCGGGCCATACATGCTTCTCTCACCCATCTTTCAACAAAATGCTGGGAAGAGAGCACTTCCCTCTCTACCCTGATTTTCCTTTTCAGATGAAATTTGAAAAAGTTAATCAGGGCATCACCGAAGAGGTAAGTGCTCGTCTTCAGCCCTTTCAAACGTGTCCACCATACTATCTCTTTCGCCATGGCCACCAGACAGATAAAAAATGCCTGCCCTTCCCGGCTAAAGGAAGGGGGCGGGGCAACCCTCACGATGGACTCAGCTGATAGCCGGATCCGTCCTACACGTGACAGCAGGTGTTCGACATAAACCCACAAGTCAGCAATGCTCGGACACTGGACGAGTGCGGTTAGGACGGTTTCGTCGCCCTGCGCGCATCTCGGACATGCCCGGCTGACGGCACCTCCATGCCTGTAGAGTTTATCCCGAACTGGCAAAGCTCCTCGGTAGCACTGCCAGACCAGGGATTTCTGGAAGTTGTCCATAGGCCCCGGCCCGAAAGTCCTTCCGAAGAGATTGGCTAGTTGATTTTCGTCGACGCCTAGAGTTTCTCCAAGTACGTCGTCGCTCTTCCCCTCCACTAATCCCCTATAGAACGCCAAGGTGGAGTTTCCACCGATCACATTGCCCGATTGGTCGAGGGCTGTGAGCGCCTGAAGACATTCCAGTCTCCAAGCGCTCCCTCTCGGTCTTCGCTTGACCCAGGACTGCAGCTCCGTCAAGGAGACGAGCTGGGGAAAAACGCTTCTAGCAAACGGCGACCACACCTGATCACCGTCGAGGAAGAGGTGGAGATGTCGTAGCCTGAGCGCGTGTCTGCGCATCATCAGCCACGGCATGCCCAGCCCTCCACGTAGCGGGTGTTGACAGCAGATGGACCGCCTGACCATCGGAGCGCGTCCCTTTCACAAGAAGCGAAAGAGCAAACGCTCCAGCGCAGTCAGGCGGGGCTTAGGACAAGGTACGACGGTCAGGCGGTAGTAAATGACGGATGCGATGTACGCATTCGCCACCTCCGCTCGACCTTTCAGGGATATCTTCCTCTCGGCCCATTTCTGGGTGAGAGAAGCCACCCTGCTCGTCACCTCGTCCCAGTTTTTGTCCGTCTGGAGGTCTGGACCGAACCAGACCCCTAGCAATTTAACCGGTCCGTCCGTCCAGCGCCCGACGACGCTGTTGGACGGCATGGACCTGCCTCTCCAGGTGCCGAGCTGCAGGCCCACTGACTTTTCCTGGTTGATCATTGCTCCTGTCACCGCTTCGTATTCTCTTAGTGTAGTGCCGATCGCCTCGATGTGTTTGGCGTTCGACACCACTACGGTGACATCGTCGGCATATGCTGACACGGATCTTCCGCATCCTAGTTCGCGCGGGACCCCCTCAACGTCTCCAGTTTGTGCAGTAATGGCTCGAGAGTCAATACGTACAATAGGGACGAGAGGGGACATCCTTGGCGGACCGAGCGCATGATGTTGAACGGTTCCGAAAGGTGACCGTTCACTCTCACTACAGAGCAGATGTCGCTGTGCATGGCAGCGATCCAGCCTCTGAAGACGGGCTGAAAGCCAGCCGCCCTCAGGACTGCCGCTAGGTAACGATGGTCGACCCTATCGAAGGCTTTCGACTGATCTAAATTGATCAAATAATAATAATAATAATAATTGTTTCTACGTTAGGCACAAGGCCAGCAATTACCCAGTGCATTACTGGTACTTTATTTTATCGACCGTAAGGATGAAAGGCAAAGTTAGCTTTGGCGGGATTTGAACTCAGGATGGCAAGGACCGTAACTCTATACGTCAAAGCATGGCGTCCGACCCTGTACCAATACTGCCAATCCACCGCCCTAATAATAATAATAATAATAATAATAATAATAATAATAATAATAATAATAATAATATTCAACTTTGTATTGTACACTGTATATCCAAAAAAAAAAAAAAAAAAAAAAAAAAAATGGCTATAAATGGAAGAAGAAGAACCCCCCCCTCCTCTCCTCTGGCTACACTATATAGGACAGCTAAACTCACCAACACCAGAAACTAGATACACCACCCACCCCATCATCTGTGTACACTAAACACAACAGCATTTTCACCTTCACCGCCACCGCTCACTACGGCCATCATTACCACCACTATCCCATCACCGCCGCCACCACCCCTTGACTCCTTCACTGCTGCTGCCACCGCTACAGCACCATCACTATAGTAATACGGTCGCATCATCGCCACCACTGCCTCGGTATCGACATCACCACCACCACTGTCTCAGTATCGCCAACGCCGCCCTCTCCCACTTCTCCCTGCTGGCTGCTACTACTTCCACATTATAGAATCCCTACTACTAACAAAGAGGAAGGCATCAAAATATATAGATAGACTCAAAAGAAAAAAGAAAAAACAAACAACAAAACCAAAGCAGCACAGCAACAACAGCAAAAAACGAGAAAAACAAACAGAGAAAAACAAAAACAAAAAAAGAAACCCCAAAAACGTAAAGAAAATAAGAATGAAGAGAGAAGCAGGCGGACGGACAGAGAAGAGGGGGGAAAAAGTAAAACTTAAAAAACAAAAACTAAGTCAGACATTCGAATACTACATTACAATGAAACTTATGCTTATTCATTTTTGGGGCCCTTTCTGCCCGTGTGTTTGTTTTTTTATGTGTGTTCGTATACAGCGTGGTGATAATGCCACACAAGGGCCAAGTGGGATGGCGGATCCACAGATGGCTATGTAAACATACATTCGCCAATCCTCGATAAGAGTGTTTAAATATCGAACATAAACAGTTCGAATAACGGTGAAATGGAGACTAGAACGTCATGTGACAGACTCTCACCCAACAGGTGCCCCCTGGCTCAGCAGCAGGAACCTGACTGTCAACCAAATACTGCTGATGTTGGAGGAAGAAGAAGAAGGAAAGGGGCCAGAACCAACTGGACGAAAGAATTGAATAGAACTGTTATGCAATGCTACCTGAAAAGTAACCCCAAGGAGAGGGGCTACAGGAGACGGATGCATAACATCTGGAACGAGATTGGTTTATTTAAATTAGATGAACAAAAATTGGCCGGGCAGGCTCGGGTAATAAGAACTAATGGGTGGATAAGCGAGCTGGAACTGGAGGAACTGAGCAGAGAGAATGGCTTGGAGATGGCGGGTGTAGTATGCCAGACAAGCGAGCCGGTGGGAAATGAAGGTGAGGAGGTCCTGAGAACGGAGGAACCACCCGAAGCAGACAATGATCTGAATACTGAGATAAATAATACCTGGAACAGAGATACGGCCACTGAGGAGATGAATGCTGACGGGCTAGGACAAGATTCGGTTGACATCCTAAATCTAGTGGTAGATGAATTGAACAATGATAGTGGGAGACCTATGAACCTAAGATTTGTAGACAGGAAAAAGTTAAAAGAAACAACAGCTAAGGTAAACAAAGTCATCCCATACCTTGAGGCGAGGAGTCTTCACCAGTGCAACAATATCCTCAAAGCAACAGCAAATACGGTGAGGAAACTACTTGGTATAAAAGCGAGAGGAAACAACAGACAAGAAAGAGCAGAGCCGTGGTGGAAGAAGCGACTGAGTGGGCAAATCGGGGAAATGAGAAATGACATAGGAAAGCTTGAGTCACTACTGAATGGGACACTAAAAAACATAGGCACTAAAAATAGACTGGAAATAAAATACAAAACTAGGAGTAAAAAGCTAAATATTATCATAGAGGAATTGAAGCAACGCATTGTAGCAAAGAGTGCCAAAATCAGGCGATACGAGAACAGAGTCAGTCAGTATAAACAGAACCGCATGTTCGACAACAACCAGAAGATGCTGTTTGGACAGCTTGAGGGGAAAGAAAGAGGCAACGACTTGATCCCTGGGGCGGAACAAGCTAAAACATTCTGGAGAGGAATATGGGAGCAGGATGTTAGACACAATGCCCAGGCAGGGTGGATTGAGACAGTACAGAGGGAGATCGGTGAGAAGGCACAACAACAGACTGATTTGAGTATCACAGTTGAAACTCTTAAGGGGCAAGCCAAAAAACTATAAACTGGAAATCACCAGGCCCAGATGGTGTGCAGGGGTATTGGATTAAACATTTAACATCCCTCCACCCGAAGCTGACGGCCATGTTCAATGACTGCTTGGTGTCGGGTGAGGTGCCAGAGTGGTTGACAAAAGGTACCACAGTTCTGATAATGAAAGACCGAATCAAGGGTAATGATGTTACCAACTATAGACCTATCACATGTCTGCCCGTAATGTGGAAACTGTTGACGAGCATTGTGTCTGAGGAAATCTACCATCACCTCCACACAAACAACTTGTTACCGGACGAACAGAAAGGATGCCGAAAGAAGTCACGTGGTACAAAGGACCAGTTGCTTATTGATAAGATGGTAATGGGGAATTGCAGGAGGAGACACACTGATCTTGCCATGGGATGGATAGACTACAGAAAGGCATTTGACATGGTGCCTCATTCCTGGATGACCAAAAGCCTGGAGGTCTTCAGGGTGGCAGATAACATCAGACAGTTGCTGGGCAGGAGTATGGGGTCCTGGGAGACAGAGTTGACATCAACTGGAGTATCCTTGGGAAGCGTGAAGATCAAGAGAGGTATCTTCCAGGGAGATAGCCTGTCCCCTCTGTTGTTTGTCCTTGCCCTGATGCCCTTGACCATTATGCTGCGAAAAGTGAGAGCAGGATACAAGTTGGGAAGGGGAGAGCTTACCATCAATCACCTCCTCTTCATGGACGATCTTAAGCTCTTCGGGAAAAGTGAGAAGGAGTTGGATGTGCTTGTTGACACTGTCCGTATTTTCAGCAGTGATATATGTATGCAGTTTGGTATTGGTAAATGTGGAGTCATTGTGATGAGGAGGGGTAGGTTGAGCAGAAGTAACGGGATCCAGATACCAACAGGTGAGATGATAAAGGAAATTGACTCTGAGGAAGGATACAAGTATTTGGGCGTTCTGGAGGCTGATGGCATAAAGAACAAAAAAATGAAGGAATTGTTAAGAACTGAATACATTCGGAGAGTAAGGAGCGTATTGAAGTCACATCTGAACAGCAGAAATGCCATAAGCGCAGTAAATTCCCGAGCTGTGTCTATTATTAGGTACAGTGCTGGAATTCTGAGATGGAATGTTGCTGAACAAAAAGAAATGGATAGGAAGACTAGGAAGCTATTGACTATCTACAACATGTTCCACAAGAGGAGTGATGTCGATAGACTCTACCTAAGGAGATCTGAGGGTGGAAGAGGTCTTATCAGCATAGAGGACTGTGTTCAGATGGAGAAAAACAACCTATACAAATACGTGACCTATAGTAAGGAGCCAATGCTCAGAACTGTACTGAAGGAGGGGACAGTAGGCCAGGGGATATCCAAGGAGGAAATAACATCAAGGAGGAAGAGCAGCCTTAAGGGAAAATCCCTTCATAGTACCTTCTTTGAGAAAACTGAATTTAGAGATCCACAGACATGGAACTGGTTGAGAAGAGGAGACCTCAAAAAGGCTACAGAAGGAATGCTAATGGCTGCGCAGGAGCAGGCCCTCAAAACGAAGTGGTTGAAGCACCATATCTACAAGGAGGAGGCTAGCCCACTGTGCAGGATCTGTGGAGAGAGAGAGGAGACTGTGGCTCACATTGTGTCCGAGTGTAAACACCTAGCCCAGACCCACTATAAGGGCTGGAGACACGATGTGATGGGCAGGGTGATCCACTGGCACCTGTGCAAAGTAAACAATCTACCACATTCTGAGAAATGGTATGAGCATAGGCCAGAGGCGGTGATGGAGAACAGTCAGGTGAAGGTGCTGTGGGATTTTAGGATACAGACGGACAAAAAACTGGAACACAATAGACCTGACCTGGTGGTTGTGGACAAAGAAAAAAGATCGTGCCTGATTGTGGATGTGGCCTGCCCGTTCGACACGAGAGTGCAAGAGAAGGAGAGGGAGAAAATTAACCGATACCAGGACCTAAAGTGGGAGGTGAAAAGGATTTGGAACTGCCATGAAGTCAAAGTGATCCCGATTGTCATAGGCGCACTGGGGACTATCTCCAAAGGTTTCCAGGGATGGTTAAAGAAAATCGGCCCCTTCACGCTCTTTGGAACGCTTCAAAAGGCATGCTTGCTTGGAACAGCAAGAACCCTCCGATACGTCCTGAATATCTGAGGCTGCAGGTAGTGGCTTGATATTCAATCCAACGGACTTTCCAGTTAACCAACATCAATGACTGAGATTCAAGGAATAACAATAACAATAATAATAATAATAATAATAATAATAATACGTATAACCGAAGTTGCAGCTGCGAGTAGCAGATTCGCATCTGATTTTCAAAGGCTGTCACAAAGGACCCAATGAGAGAGTAATCAATAAATTACTCCTCATATTAAACACAATAAGTTAGGTAATAGTGACACAATGAAAATTGCGACCAGAGGCATGTTGCCACCTTAATACAACAACAACGAAAAATGCAGACAGGTTAAAGACGAACATGGACCTGATCGTAATTGTTTGTTTGAAAGCCCAGGCTGTGAATAAATTCCGTTGTTCACACTTCTGAATGTACCCGCCAAAACCCGGATGTCACCTTCCTCTTATTTTGAGAAAGAACACGTGACCTCAACCTCACTGCCAAACTTACTACTACAGTCGAAAGGCAATGTTGTCTCATTACCCATGGAAAGTGGATAATGGAACGAAAAAGCTGTTGAAGAAAGGAAATCTTCGTTCCATCTTAGGATACATTATTGATTTGCATATACATTACGCAACTTGGAGTGTAACTTCCGAGTTCCCAGAAACCTATCGAAGATATTTATCGATTAATATCTAATATCTATCGATCAGGTCCAGATTCGTTTTCAACTTGTTTGTATTTTTCGTTAGTGTAGTATTAAGGTGACAACATGTCCCTGGTCGCATTTTTCATTGTGTCACTATTACCTAACTTATATATATATCAGTGGCGAAAGGTAACTTGGAAAGCAGGGCATGCAGTCCAATCGACATTGCGGAACACGGGGCTGTGGACTCTTCCCCCTCCTTCGCAAAATTATTCGTCGTCCTCTCCTTCATTTGTAAATGTGATATGAGCTAATTTTGATATGAGAAAATGCACATCTACCAACAGAGTACACTTCAGGCTTGATACCCCTCTCCACTAGACATGATGTCTCCTTATTAGTAACAGCCTGGCGACGAGCCTGTTATGATATTTATTACCTGAGAAATATGAGTAAATAATAAAACCTTCAAATAACATTTAAAATTCATTTGTAAATCAGTTCAATTCTTCATTTGTTTTTGGCAAATTCATCGATCACTTTACTATAAAATGTATCAGCAGCAAGCTCCACCTTCATCTTCTTCAAAAGGTCTTTATCAACGGAAATGAAGACCAAATTACACAATCTCTCTTCACTTTCAGAACACCTCATATAATTATTCACTCGCTTTAATGAAAAACAAATCTAACACATGAAGCAGATGTGGCAGGTATGGTCAGAATCAGGCGTAATAATTTTGTTACTTCTGCCAGAGCTTGATTTAGTTCAAGATCCAGTATTATGGCAGCGACTTTCAGGATGCTTGACGCTTGCTTTGCAAAACCTGCATAAACTGATTTCAGCTCGCATTTCAATCCATCCAAATCCAATATGTTTATATAGACACCCAAGGATGAAAACGCTTTCATCGGAAATTTTCTTTTGTAGGCGTGAAAAAGCTTCAGATTCAACAATTCCAGAAATCTGAACTCTCCCATTGTTTTAAAATCTTTGCTCAACGCCAGCAATAACTTCATCCAAAATGTTGTTAAACAAAGTTCTTAAAGCAGCTTCTGGTTATATCGACCACGCTTCTCTGGAGGTTCAGCAACACCATCAATAAAACACCGGCAATAGAATTCTTCAAACTTGTTGTTCTAGATATCAACCAATGGTTTCTGGAAGTTTTAAACCTCAGGAATGCACCTCGAAATATGAAGGGAACTTTTTTGAAGGATCAAAAACAGAATTTCTGAGTCACTCAATATGGCTTCAAAAACTACTAATAGAAATCTAAATTGAAAATCTTCTAGGATTGCAACGAATCCCCTTGTCTGTGCTAATTCTGAAGCATTCCAATCCTCTGGATTTTCTAATATTGTTGAAAATAGCTCAGGAAACTAATTTTATTGGATAAAATAGATACTTGTTGAAATGAATAATTCCAACGTGTCTCGAGTAATTTTGGAAATCGCCTTCCAACGATTTCATCCAATAGAGCTATTCAAGCCGTTGACTTGGAGAAAAATGTTGAAATTCCTTTTAAAGTTTGGAAGAAAATTCAACATTCACGAATACTTGAAGCTGATTGAGAGAGTACCAAATAAAGTGAATGCACAAAACAATGGACAAATATGAAGTTCGCACCAAAAATGTCCTTTATTCTTGCTCGACATCGTTCAAATGTTCAGCCATCACGCTCGCTCCATCATAAGTTTGTGCAATGAATTTTTTTACCATAATTGAATTAATTAACCAATTTCCGAACTCCTGCAGCTCTTCTATTTTCTACTGACATCGACGTATCCCCCAAACCTCTCTTGAGGCTTTTCTTTCTCATCAACAAATCGTAAAACACATGATAATTGAGATTTCATTCGAAAATCCGTAGTCTCATCAAACAAAACAGCAACAAATGATGTTTTTTCGATCATTGCCTTAATTTCACATTTAATTGTAGCAGCTATACAATTAATGATCTCGTTTTGAATATCACTTGAAAGCCCAGAAAATGTGCAGTTAGCATTTTTCTTCACGAAATCTAAATGTGATCTTAAACAATCATCGTATTCCGCTACATATGGCCAGAAAATTACCTTTATTGTTTGATTGTTCTGTTTCATCGTGTCCTCGAAATGATAATTTTTGACAGGCCAAAATTTCAATACAATGGATTAACCTTTTCAATATATTATGATTTTTCTCAACAGTTCTATAATGCAACTGAATCGTAGTTGCTTTCCAGTGAACGATCTCGGTATCAATTCGTTGTCGACCAATTCAGAGAAATTACGGAATTCAGGTGATTCAGAGATTTTTTGTGTCTTGTCAAAGCTGTAATCACATTGTTTAAATCATAGTAGCTGACAGTTGTCAATGTGTTCCTATGGTGACAAAATAACAGACATGGAAAACAACTTTTTGTTCAGAATGAGATATCCTGCCATCCATTCATACTGTTCATAATCTTTGGAATCAAAATAACGATAACATTCCGTGCTGCCCCCTTTGGTTTTGGTTTTCAGTTCGAGATTCGGTTTCTCTTTTCCGAGAATGATAATATTTTTTTTCTCTTCAAAGCTTCTTGTCGCAAAAGATCGAGAAAGTAGAGAGGAAACTGAGCTAATAGACTCTTTTTTGCCATCATGTCGGTAAATGAAAATGTGCAAAATGTTACAGGATATAATTTTTTAAATGAATCGAAAAAGAAATTTTTAAAAATAGCCGCGTGTATGCTTTTTTTGCAGACCTTTAAAAAAAATAATTTGATATATTTAAAATATTAAAGTTTAAGGCATTGGAATGAATAAATGGATGAAAACTTGATCTTTTTAATCAGGGAAATTTCAACGGTTAGTCCCTAGCGTAAACTAGTTAATAAAAAATTTTGTGTACTAGCCACATGGTTTAAAATTGAACCAGACACAGAGATATGTTTATTTATTTATTCTTAGATACAGACATAGAGCAAAAAAAGTAAAATACATTTTTTGCTTTCTCTGAATGAACTCCCTTTTACACTAATAATTCAAAAGTATCGTTTCATAAAATAATATTGTGTGAGTCTCTGTTGGTGTATGTGTGTGTTGGTGTGTGTGTGTGTGTGTGTGTGTGTGTGTGTGTTGGTGTGTGTGTGTGTGTGTATGTGTGTGCGTATGTGTGTATGTGTGTGCGTGCGCGCGCGTGTGTGTTAGCCAGCAAGGATATTATAGCATGCATAGAAGAGGGGGCTATGTAGCTTGTTTACAAATTATTCTAAGACACTAAGGGACGATATATATATATATATACTAGCAGAAGTACCCGGCGTTGCCCGGG
>OZ024743.1:120410786-120415746 GCA_964016885.1 Eledone cirrhosa
ATGTCTACGCCATATAAAAGATACAGAAGCGAAAACCAACCCAAACCAAACGGTCAGTGTGTTTTGTTATTATTTGTGGCAATATTATAACAATATGACCCTTCCTAAGTATAACAATATTTGTTTCGACACACGATTTCATATAAAAAACCTTGCAATATATATAGACAATTATTAAATATAGAAATAAATAAATAAATGCCATTGTTAATTAAATCAACTAATACCTTAACACTTCACACAAAGTAAAATATTTCGTTTTAATAATTTTCTAACCCAGAAAAAAGAGAGAAAGAAATAAAAATGAAAAAAATAATTTTTCTTCCTAATAATCTTCTTTTTCTCCCTGTTTTCATATATATATATATATATATATATATATATATATATATATATATATATATATATATATATATATATGTCTCCCTTGCTTCTGCTGGACACCACCAGAGGGCGTTAGCCCCCCGGTGTTTGCATAGCATTTCTTTAGAAATACGAAATTTCTATACATATTGTATAAAGCTATGCTTGAAGCGAAATATTATTTCTTTTATATATATATATATATATATACATACACACACACATATATATATATTCAGGTCTTGAATAATCGTCCGCTTATTAATTTTTCAGATATTTTCAAACCCCTCCTTGCTTATTCAATTTTGCTTATCTATCTCCGTCTGAATTTTATTGTAAGTGATTCATAACGCTACAGCAGCTGGAGAATATAATAATAATAATTTTATTTTACATTAAAGAAACATCATATATGACAAAAAAATAACATTACAAGAAATCCCATATTTACGAACGTACATTATACAATTACCGATTCCCCCACCTATTATAAGAATTTAAGCAAATATTCCCCCTCCACGTTTATTCCACGTTATTTGAGACCCTTTTCATATATATATATCTGAAAAGAGTCAGGACACCGACGGCTGAGCTCCGGTCGTTTCGAAACGGCTGTCGAAACGGTGTCCTGACTCTTTTTATATTACCCACTCTACTACCCTAAGTATCGAGTACTATGGTGCGTTATGGTCCACCTGGTATCTTACCACACCTTCTTTGTACACACACACACATATATATATGTATGTATATATATATATATATATAAATGAGAAAAACCACAGACCCTCCATCTCAACTCACCTTTTGAAAAGCAGAAGAACTGCGAAACCGGTAAAGGAACCAAATAAATATATATATTTAAAAAAAAAATAAGACTTCAGTTGCATTTTCGATTTCATCCCTTTTTCTTTATACTTCCACTCGTGTAGGACACCTCGGTTATTTTTCATTTTGTAAAAAAAAACCTCACTTTCTAATATATATAAATATATATATATATATATATATATATATACGTATATATACATACATATATATATATATATATATATATTCGTCAAGCGATATAAACATCCACCCATTAGCTGATGCATTTGAATAAAAATGCATTACACAACTCATATTTCTCACTCTCGCCATCGTAATAGTTATGAAAGAATGATTGACCTATTGAAATCAACATATAAATAACGACGCTATTATTCACAAAATCCATGATCTAAAAACAAGTAGGTCAAGTTCGCTAATCTTAGGTTATTTTATTACTTATACGAACATCTATTACATATTATTTTACTGTAGTGGCAGCTTGAGTGTCAGATGTTATTAAAATTGTAATAGTAAAATAGTTTAAATAGCTTATAGACAACATAGATGAGTGTGTTATGCAGAAGAGAAAAATTGATTATGCCACTTACTTGTGTTCTACTTAGGCAAGCAGATCGATAAATAAATTATTACTTTTTAAGCTTGTTTTTATGCCTGTTGACACAGTACAACGTTTTGGCATATGGCAACATTGTTTGGGTGCATTAGCTTGCAAACACTACAAATCCTTGGCTTAGTTATATTAGAGGAACCAGGCAATACTCAGAAATCAACACCAATAAAAGACGAATCTATAAACGTGCTTGTTGATGTTACAAAACATCTCAAATTAATCAAACAATTTTCTCCTCCCTTCTAATTTTAATTACAATATTTTAATTGCATTGCAATGATGAAAATGCACGAATGGAGACAATATAGTTACATTAATATTTGGGAGTATGGATATACGTAAACAAATGCATATATCAGACCTGTCAACTTCTAAAAACCCAAAAGGAGAGTGCCCCAAAACGGGTAGAAACGAGGCAAAATGGGGAGATTTTACGTAATGATGGCTATACCCATTTCCACAAGAGAAGACATCTCTCACCCAACCACTTTGGGGTGGGTGGGAGATCACCCCGTCGGACGGGGAGAATTGACTGGTCTGATATATGCAAAATTCAATGGTACAAAAACTGTATACTGCCAGCAGAAGCAGAAGTGGAAGGAAATATATTGATTGCCCTCTTCAGACATAGCAGATCAGGAGTTTGCATTGTAAAGTTCCTCTACATGGTGCAAACTTAGACAAGGTATTTTGTGGAAGATCAGAAGTCACCGATGCGTACAGATTACTCCTATCCACGCCACCGATATTTAAAAAAAAAGTAAAGGCGATGATATGTCATGGTAGACTAAATCAGAGCGCAAAAGGCTGAAAGAGATACCGTAAGACACCATGTTTGGCAGTCTACCAATTCTACCAAACAACCATTCTGGACTGGTATTTATTGAACGGTATATATTTATCGACAACTCAAAATAAAAGGCAATGTTGACCTTGGCAGGACTTTAACTCAGAGCGTTAAAATATATCCTCCTCCTCTTACTACTACTACTACTACTACTACTACCACCACTGCTGCTGCTGCTGCTATTACTCTACTACTACTACTACTACTACTACTACTACTACTACTACTACTACTTCTTTGTCCACTTATTCCTGAGAAGGTCATGGTTTTGCAAGTAAAATCTGTCCTGTGATTCTTTCCTGAGACATTCTAACCGCATGCCCGTAGTATCGGAGCTGTGATCTCTCAATCCAGAAAGATAATTTGATCATCAAATACGAAGATGGTACTGAAAAAGATAAACAAAGATGATTCACTTCTACAGTCAAAATGATCTGCAGGTAACCGAACAAAAGATTTAAATCGTTATGACTTCGAGCAGCTAGTTTACCTAAACACTGCCGTAATATATCGAAAAGGTATTCAGTAAAAGACTGAGTTTTTATCGTTCTACAAGTGAAGTGATAATATAAATTTCTGAATAACTCCGTGATCTAAGTTGTTTGTTTAAACTATTTAATCAGCACCATTTGAATTATTTCCGACACTTAAGTTGCTCTATAGAAAATACAATTCTGACAGACTTTCGTAAAAAACCTTCAGATGTCGAAATAAAATATTTATAATAAAGAAATCTAGAAATATCCATAAATCTACAATGATGAAAGGATAAATTATGAAACACACTTGCAGAGTATTAAAAACCAATAATTCTGAAAACAATATAAGATTATGAGATCGATTGGTCTTCCTACATCAATAGTTCAAGAAAAGTATGACAGTCTATTGTTTTTAATTGCTTGCAGACATAACCATCGTTAATAATTGAAGAATGTTGAACTATCACCTGGCTAGCAAATTTCATATTGTGCACAATGCATTTTCCGAACCCTGAAAGGTGATTTTATATTTCAAAAGTATTCATATATTAATCAGCATTACGACATCATTATCAAAAGTGCCTTTCCGTATACCATATAACTTGGTGCACGGCTCTTTTGCGCACGTGTCTTTTGCGCACGTGTCTTTTGTACACGATACGAAAGAGATGGAATGATCACGTGATTTGGTCATTGTCTTGAACAGATGAAAAATATTGTGCGTTTGTTTCACGTTAAAATAAATAGATCAAACTGTTATGTATTTACCAAAGGGTATTAAACGTTCAAATCTCGATGTGCTTCCAATTACTTTTACTTGTCTTCTGTCACACTACTACTCTTCTGAACCGAATGAATAGTCAGAAACACGAAATTCAGTTATAATTCAAGGGGCTTCATCCAGTGCATAGTGAAATAAACTCAGCCTATCTGATAGATTAAGTACTTTTTCCCAATAGGTAATTACAAATTTTGCGGTTAATTTTCGGCAAAGCCAGCCGTAAAATAGTTTGGTATGCAAATTAGCCGATATATACTTTAGAGAATACTATATAGTCTCAACAGTTCTAATATGTAGCAGAAAAGGAGATACACAATCTTGACGAGGTGCAATAACCACGAAAAATTGTTGATTATTTCTCTATGCTGGACAATAGTCGTCTGAAACACATGACGTTATGAGGCTGTTTGCTTGCAACCAAATCGACTATTAATAATCTTATAATATTATTATCATTCGATACAAAACTCACGAAGGCATATATATATATATATATATATATATATATATATATATATTGAGTATATGTTGGTTGTTTACCGACACCTCAGTATGCAGATTTGAGCACTCGACGAAGTACGCAGGTTGGTTTGTTTACTCCGAAGTAATGTTGATTCTTCGACGGCAGGTCCCTGTATATATATATATATATATACACAGGGACCGGCCGTCGAAGAATCAACACCACACGTTCTTGAGAAGTTATTGAATTTTTCCAAACTTAGAGGTTTTCATGAACTTTCATTGTTTTTATAAGTTTTGCCGTCTGAAGAACTCAGGCTATCATAACTGATAGTCCTCGGCGCGAAATATGTATAACGGATTTTAAATAAACCTGAATAAACTAAATATATATATATGTAAAAGTTCTATTTAAATTGTTGGGCTACAACAAGCAAATATTTTTATAACTGATATAAAGCACTCAACAAATATTTGGAGTAAAAATACGATATTAACAAATGGAAACTATATTTATAAAACCATATTTATTTCATTATACATATTTCAAGGACACCAAGTTAAATTATAGTGTGCTTTCATCA
>OZ024743.1:120420946-120448446 GCA_964016885.1 Eledone cirrhosa
TTTGATTATATCATCCCACGATCTGGTGAGATAGGTAAACAGAAATCTTATCTCCAGAAACATGATTGAGAATGTTTAAACTGAATAATTAGTTTTCAGCCATATCTGCTAGTTGGATGCTGACTAACTGTTTACCATGGTGTGGAAACTGGGAACTATTCTCATTCTTCTCGATTAGGACAGCCACAAAAATCTACAGACGATATATCAATAAATTCATCGTTTGCCAATGAACAGCAGGAAAATGGCCAGCGTTCATATCTATATATTACTAAAAGTCTTTGATTGCTTGCTTGCTTGTTTGTAATGTAATACAGGCAAAAGGGTGCATAATGGGAAAATACTTTGAAAGGAAGTTGCCCCTGAAATGGGAGTACAAATGGAATAAAACAAGTTACGCGTAAATCGAAGCACGGGTTCCCGAGATATGGGGTTTTCTGTGTACCTTCATAAAGAGAGAGAAAGAAGGATAGAGAGAAAAATATAGTGGTTGTGAGAGAATAGATTGAAAGGGAGACATAGAGAGAGGGAGAGGAGACAGAGAAGGAGAATGGAAGAGAGAGAGAGAGAGAGAGAGAGAGAGAGAGAGAGAGAGAGAGAGAGAGAACTGGTCGTGTTGTTGTGTATATATATATGAATGTGTGTGTATATATATATATGTGTGTGTGTATGTGTGTGTGTGTCTATGACCAGTGTATATAGATCACAGACACCCACATATATATATATATACACACACACACATACACATATATATATATATGCATAAAAGCACACACATTTATATATATATATATATATACATACACGCACGTATATATATATGGGCCTTCGAGTTTTATTTCACATTATATACATGTCTGTGTATATTTTAATTATTTGAAAATTATTTTTAAGTGAACACGATTTAAAAAAAAATATTTATATGTGAACGTGACCCCCACGGGTCACGGGTGGTCTAGTTTTAAATAATGTTCGACAAAATTTGGGCTTGTTTGATATACTGCCTGTAAAGAGAAACTTGTATGAATCTAACACCAACAGTTAAACATGATAGCAGGAATTTGTGACTGTATGCCTGTAAATATGGTCGATCCCTACCTCATATTAAGAGCATTCGACATAGAGCTATGGCCCTTTACGTTCTGAGTTCAAATCCCGCTTAACCTTTCATCCTTACGGGGGTCGATGAAATAAAGCACCAGTAATGCACTGAGGTTGATTTAATCGACTTTCCACCCCCCCCTTCAAATTGCTGGCCTTGTGCCTAAAGTAGAAACAATTATTAATAGTAACCCTATCTAGAGAACTTGATTAAGACTCAATATTACAAGAATAATTTGAAACGATTGTGAATATTTCTACATGGCAACAACCCGATGCACACAGGCGGAATAATGAAAGAACTCACAAATAATTGTTTCTACTTTTGGCACAAGGCCAGCAATTATCCCAGTGCATTACTGGTACTTTATTTTATCGACCCCGTTAGGACGAAAGGCAAAGTTAACCACGGCGGGATTTGAACTCAGATCATAAAGGGAGGTAACTCTATGCTTCAAAGCATGGCGTCCGACCCTTACCGATACTGCCAATCCACCGCCCTTAAAGAACTCACAAATAATGAAAGAATTTACCAGTGTCGCAGTTAGTGGTAGTACAAATCCTTCGCTTAAATCCGATAGAGAACTTATAAAAATACATGAAACTGAGTAAATTTTATAATTGTATATCAAAACAAAAAAGTGTAGGAAGAAATTTCAGATAATGTATTCATCAAAATTATAGATGCAATGTTTCGTAAATGTTATCCCGTTTTCAGAAAATACCTGACCAAGTATTACTGTCATCTGGTTTTAATCTTTTCGATTTTTAATTTACAAAACATTACATGCATTAAATGTTCAGAAATTAAGTGATGTTCATTTCTGTAGCGTTATTGATATTGTCAATAATTGCATTAAGTTAATTAAATCATTAATTACTATTTCTTCATGTTTAAATTTACATAATTTAAAAGAGTAAACCATTATTTCTATTCATGTATAGTTTGAATTGTTCGTAATTAAATTTGTCAAAAATGACAGGATATGGAAGCAACTTTTAGTATTAAATTAATTAATGTAATTTCTTGATTTAGCATTATTTGTGAAGACATTCTATTCCCTAAAGTTTTCATATTCGTAATCTTCAACCTGAAATTTGGAGCTATTTTAATTCCTGGTTTTAGCACCTGAACATAGTTTACTGCAAGAATAAACGTACTTTTTAAAAGATTGGTCTCGCGATTTATTTATCGTTATTTCAAATGCAGGAATACATAGATATTATGTAATTTTTCAGTAAGAATTGTACGGTTTCATTCTTGGGATGAGCAATCCAAGGTTGGCTTTTGTACTTGTATAGTTCATGTGGTGATATAATAACTAAATAAAGAAGAAACAGAACGGGAATGGCGAGGGGATGGCAAAAGCTCTGGTGTCGCAGAAGAGAGGGGAGGGGGAGGGCGATTGTGTTTTGGATCTAGGGCAAGAGCGCAGAGGTGCTGCGCCCCGCGTTGACAAGACTGCAAAAACATTACCCCGCACGATGGCAAGTGACACCTGCTACAACAGCCACCCAACTTCGCGAGGCTCCCTCCTCAGACGGGCCACCGACTCTCTGATTTTGCGGAGGAGCTCGGCAGTACGGGGTCCAAGTACGCCTGAGGTCTCGACAGCGACCGGTGTGAAGAGAAAGCGGCCGGACAATCCCTGGTGTTTGTTTATTTTACGTTCTTCTGTGAGGCGGGCTGCGATGCCGGGGTTTATGGCCGAAGCGACTAAGTTGGAGGCGGAGAACGTATCGCAGCAGGTGGCGTCCCAGATGAGAGATCTACCTCCTTCGAATGGGAAAAGGGTGATTCCGTCGGGGCGCTTGCCATCTCCGCGGTCTAGGCCAATATGTTGTAGAGAGCGGCAATGTCATTTAAAAGTTCAATGTTTGGATCCAAATTTTGAAGGAGTATTATTATGGAATCTCTTTTCAGTTTCAGTTTACGAAGGAGCATTTTTGATAAGATTTGTTCATTCAAAAATAGAAAAGGTAAATTTATTGCCAATTCCTCATCAGCATTAACCTGTAAGTGTGCAATTTTGTATTTTGTGACATCACCCAGAATACAGTCCAATAACCGATTGTTATAGATGTATAGATGCATTATTGTTTTCCTTTTAAAAAGGATTATATTTACGGAAAATCCATATGTTGATTCCTTACTTGTGACATCGAATGAATTACCACATATTTTCTCAGTTATATTTCGTTCGATGATCATATCAGAAGGAACTTTGATACTAATGGCATCCACTGACACACCATGTTGTAGAATTAAATCTCTAATTTTGAGAAGCTCTACTTTCTATGTCAGCTCTTCCCATGGATTTGGTGTAGCTCACCCTCAGATTTATAGGTCCATTCAAACCATCAACATTTATAACACAGTTATTAAAACTGTTGCAGTATGATTACTACACTAACTACTATTTACTATAAGAAAACTTATTGTTAGTATAACATTTAGGAATTTTAAATTCTTAAAACATTAATGATGTGATCAACATTTAACCAGGAAATGTGGACGGCACTGGCTCAGAGGTCAAATTCTTCGACCTGTCTTGATGATCGGCGCATTTATTTGTATTATCTATCAGATTTCATGATGGATGGCTTTATAGCTTAAGGATGCGAAAATATGATGGCGTTAAATTTGAATAGGCTAATAATTGTTTATAATTTAGGCACAAGGCCAGCAATTACCCAGTGCATTACTGGTACTTTATTTTATCGACCCCGTAAGGATGAAAGGCAAAGTCAACCTCGGCGGGATTTGAACTCAGATCGTAAAGGGACGTAACTATGCTGGAAAGCATGGCGTCCGACCCTCTACCGATACTGCCAATCCACCAGGAATGACATAAAATAACTTTTAAGTTTAAAATTAATTTCAGGGTGAGTTTTGTCTGTTGCCAGCCGGCGCTATGAAAACCAACATTGCAGATGAGTTCAGCGCAGCGTCGGATGGTGGCATCAATTTCGACGAAGTGATCTGCAAGAGGTTCACAAGGCGTACCGCGCAGCTAGGAGAGGAATTTGGGTTGGGAGAAGCAGTTACTCAAGAGGAAAAGCATCAAAGAGGCTGGGTGACGTAGTAAATTGGGATGTCTGGTTGCATGAACAGCTGCCTCACATCCGTACATAATTCTCACTCCGAGTTGGATATGGCTTTCAAATTATAATGCAATCTTACATTATTGTAAGATCAATGCACTACATTGTACGTAAATTCTGGACATAGTAAAACCTGCTCACATCTTCTTTATAATAAATACCCAACCAAAGATACATCTTTGCGAATATTTGGAAAAGTTGAATCCAATACACAGCAGATTGCACAATACCATACTCAACCATCTGAAAATCTTTCAAGTTTGGCAAAAATCATGAGTTCATCACAAACGATATGGTATTGTGTAATAAACCATATTAAACAAGTCATTTCTGAATGCTTTTCACCGTGGTTGTCAACTGATGCAAATGATGTTGACAAAAATGAAGGCCAACTTGATTAAGTGCTGGAATGATATTACAACTTAATTTTCTTCTTACCAGGACAAATTGTCATTCCAGCTATGAAAAACAACAAAAGAAAACAAAAGAAAACAAAAGAAAACAAAAGAAAACAAAAGAAAACAAAAGAAAACAAAAGAAAACAAAAAAACAACACCCTCCACCAAAAACCCGGAAGTATACAAAAAACTGAAAGTATAAAACGTACTTACTTTTTTTAAATAATTAAGTACCAATAACGAATATTCATTACTTTAAAATATCATTTTTTTAATTTCTAAAGAGGGAAGCAAATATCATTGATATTTGCTTCCCTCTTTCGAAATTAAAAAAATTAATAGCTCATTACATGCACTGTCCATATTCTGTTTATATGCTTTTAATTATTCTTTTTTTTGTATAATGTTGTTTGCGTCAGTAATTCTATTCTTTTTCATAATTAATACAACACAACATGTTCACTTTTTAGAAGTGAAATATACCGACATCCTGACGCTTTCGTTCTTGCTGTATTATATTATATTAATTAAATTTATGATTAGGAATTCATCAGTAAAATTGTTTTGTTTTTTTAATTTAGGGATTTTTTAATATAACCCTCATCCGTTTCTGTTTACTTGCTTACTTGCAACGATTTTTTAATTACTTTTTTTTTTACAATATTGTTGCTATTTCCATCTGCTTTCTCTTCAAGTAATACTTTTTTAAATAATTAATATTATATATCTAAAATGTTGCAATTTTCCTCTGCATTCTCTTCAACATAAATCCTTCTAGCTGGCCTTTCACTTTTTATGAGAAAAAAATGTTATTTATTTTCTCTCATTGCTTGATTAGAAAATCATAAAAAATAATAGTTGTTCGTTTTTAAAATAAATAATATGTCACTATTTCCATTGTCCAGTTCCTATTTATATGTTCATTTCAAATAGTTTTGTTCTCTCTTAACATTTTTTTTTAAAGATACTGCGATGTAGCTATATGTAGTTGGGTTTTGACATTTTAAAAGGAAATTCACCCTCGTCTTTTGCCCAACTATCCTTCTTCATAACCCACATTTCACAACACATCTCTCATTCCCGCACACAAAAGATTTGATTGAAACACGGTGGTAGTCGGTTGGCCCAGAGAACGGTAATATGCAATTCGAACTTTACAAGTATACAGCATGTAATTTGCAAGTCAGTCATAGAGAAAAACACAACTATACTACGAATTCTAGAAAAAAAAACATGAAGACATCAATCTTCGAAAGGAATCGAGAAAAAGTGCTGGAAATTGACAAGAAATGTAAGGAGAAACAAAAACAAGTTAGAGGTTGGAGAAAGAATAAAACAAACGCAACATGAAATACAAGAAGCAACGAAAGTAAGGTCCATAGAGAGTGTGCTTCACTGAATTAAAGGCTGCTAATCGAATATGTACACATTTGACAGCATAGTTATTCTTTAATCAAAAACATGTGCGGATGTGAGGACTGCTCTATTCATCCATTCTATGTTATTAAGTGTTTATGACATTAAGACTATTAGGCCACAGCACAGAAAATTCTAAGCTGTTGTTTCGTACAACAAATCTGGGACAGCTTAATTAAAACCTGGTAATTTATGAAATATATATAACTAAAAACTGATGATCCCAATAACTAAAAATGACGTATTAATCTGTAAAAACAAAGTTTAAACATTTTTTTTTTCGGTTTTAAAGTTTTATGAATTTGAGGTTAAGGTCATAAGTTCAGCCAATGAGCATCGCCGTCCCAAGCGTATGAAGAACCGATGAAGCAACTGAACAATTGCGACAGCCGTTCTATGTAGGTGAAAATCAAGGTGTCGGCATCTGCGTATAACACATTTTCGACCAGAGGTGTTTTGCGTAATACATGTTGATCCTTTGGTGAAAAATAATTTTATTACATTTATTAATAACCGATAAAATCGACCGTCTTGTTGGAAAATTGTTCACATTATATAGGTAGTGTTTAGAAAGACAGAGTAAATAAGTGGTATTGGAGATGAGGTTGATATCGATGAAATTGAGGTTTTTGATGTACAGCTTGTATATATGTACGTGTGACGGAAAACAAACAAACAAAATATGGTTGCGTTTAGTGTGTGGTCTGTGATGGGAAATGCATTTTTAGTGACCGTACAAGTGAATCTGAGTGGAAAGGGTATACAAGTAACAAATTCATAGTCGCATAGTGATATAAGAGACAGAGAAAAGATAACACATCTGTGCTAGTGATTAAAATGTATTGACAATTGAATCTTTGTCGGTGGTCTACTGGCATAAGAGTGTTGTGTGTGTAAAGGCATCAACATCCCATAGCTGTAAGCAGTATTCCAATGTGGGTCGTTTTGAACTATTGTTTTAATTTAGGATTGATGCGATGATTCATTGGTTTGAGATGTTTGATGGAGAGGTATTTGGTATTTTAGTAGATGCAAGAGTGATAATGAAGGGTGTGCAAATATTTTAGAATAACAATGGAGTTTTACCCTAAAGGATGGGGATAAGAATGGACTGGCAAAATGGAAGATTATTTGTGCATACGTTTGGTGTATGTACTTGAAATAAAGGCAGGTAGTGTTTGTAATCAGTGTGTTGGATTGCAGTGTACAGAACCACATGTAGCCTGTTGCTATAGTAAACGTAAGAAAAATTGAATAAAAGGCTGTTGGCAAGAGTCCTAAATGCATGGATATAGCAGTACAACAGTGCAACGCAGCATTTGCTAATTCGATGGCGCTTCATTTGAAAGTATCTTTTGAAGAGGTTCAGATGATAATAGAGATCCGTATTTTCAGCATGAACTGTTGAAATATAGCATCTGAAAAATTATTTAGCGCTTATTTAATAGTCCTTTTTGTTACTTTGTCAGGGATTTTCAGAATTTAGTGTAATGTTTCAAATAAAGGTGGCAAAATCAAAAATTCAAAATGCAGTCGAATTTTATTTGCTGGTTTTATAATTCATAAGTGTACCGTTATAATTTTCCCATGGTGACACGGCAAAAAGCGTCCAGCCCACACTGTAAAGTGGTCGTGTAGGTGTCACGACAAAACGTACCCAGTTCACACTGTAAAGTGGTCGCGTACGGCAAAAAGCGCCCAGCCCACATTGTAAAGTAGTCGTATAGGTGTCACGAGAAAAAGCACCCAGTCCACATTGTAAAGTGGTCGTGTTGGTGACACGTCGAAAAGCACCCACTACTCACTGTAAATGAGGTTGGCGTCAGGAAAGACATCCAGCTGTAGAAACCAAGCCCAAATCAGTTCTATATGTGCAAGACATGGTCACCTGACCTAGAATTGCTCACAACAGAACAACTCGTCTAACCCATGCTAGTGTGGAAAAATGGACGCAAAACGGTGATGATGATGAACATTTCTATTATAAAAAATTATTTGATTATTTTAAACTATTCATCAATTGAACGTTTACCTTTCTTGTGTTTATATTTGACCAATATATATTAAATGGGATTTCGGATTTCAACTAAAAGAGTTAATCATCATCTCTTATGTGACAAGAAATAACAAAACACACACACACACGCACACGCACACACACACACACACACACACACACGCACACACACACACACACACACACACACACACACACACACACATTGGTTTTCTTTCTTTAGATAATTGCTTATAAAGTTCGATATTTACTAAATAAACAGATTTAGATGAAAAAAAAATTGACCATCCACTGTATCATTATATCACTCTATCAATCCATCACTGTAAAGGCGCATGGTTTTGTGGTTAGAGAGTTTGACTCACGTTCGTAGCGGCGTGTTGTGTCCTTGAGCAAGACACTCTATTTCACGTTGCTCTAGTCTATTAAATTGGCAAGAATAAGTTGTACCTGTAATTCAAAGGACCGACCCTGTCACACACTATACCATGCTGAATCTTTCCGAGAATTACCATTATGGGTACACGTGTCTATAGAATGCTCAGACATGCACGTTAATTTCACGAGCAGGCTGTTCTGTTATCCGAACAACTGGAACACTCGTCCTCACAACCGACGGAGGTCCAAAACTGCATCACTGTATTATTGAATCATTTTGAGAAAAGTAGTTTATGGATAAAGATCACACAGAGGAAAACATACAAAGATAATCAAAAATAATGAGATAAGGTATATTAGTTTAGAGTTGTTGAATTCTAGATTTACTTGCTGATGTGATTATCATAATTATCGAATGTCAAAAAATTAAAAAAATGGCTTCTCCACGAACGAAAATAAAATAAAATTAATAATCATTCATGAAATATATTCAGAAAATAAAAATGCCTATGCATTAAATTGAAAATGTCAAATACTTCTTTTTTATGTCTAGTTAGAGGAAGAGCGTATGTTCTCGTATCTTTGTAAGCCATCCATGACTGATGTGATCGATAGGATTTATGTTTAGTCTGAACATTTGTAGGCTGATATATTTAGAGAAAAATGTTGGTGCGTGTGGAAATTCGGGAGGTCATTAATCAGCTTGAAAAGTGTTCAGTGCGGTCGAAGGAGGTGAGAAACAGCAGGAACGACAGATCGACTTGAGCTACAAGGAGGCAAAAAAAAATACAATAAATAAAATTAAAAAAATAACGTGCATATGAGCTAAATGTAGCATGGTGATGAATGAATGCCAAGCAATCAAATAATCTTTTAGACTCAGTCTAAGACGTTTGTATGAGTGTGAAGTATCTTCGAATGGAGTTTTTGTTTTATTTATTTCATTTTATATCGTAATTCACGAACAATAGTGTCATTTGTTGCATATTTCCAGCAGTTTAATTACCTATTCACTGCATTTCTGAAAGCGAAAATAACAAGGACGTATCTATAACTCGATGCAAAACAGCCATCTCAAGTAAAATCGTTCGTAAATACCGGTTTTCAACTGTCACCGTGTAAAACAAGCATACATAGTTTCCTCCTCCTATATATATATATATATATATATATATATATATATATATATATATATATATATATATAAAATCATGATGAAATTAATCAAATAAATTATGTGATAAATCCTTTTAGAATAGAAATTTGAAATCTCTCCCTCTCTCATCCTCTCCCTCTCTCCCTCTCTCTGTATACACACACATACATATATATCTATATATCTATTAGAGTGTGTGGGGCCCCGACGGCTGAGATCTTGATATTTCGATGGCTAATTCCCGAATTGCTAGTTTAAAACTGGTAATATATATATATATATATATATATATATATATATATATATATATATATATATATATATATATATATATATATATATATATACCTGTAATGTACTACTGATCAGTAACTATTCTACCCTGAAGAATTTTGTAATTATAAAGTGAAAGTCTTTTCTTTAGGAAGCAGTTTTAGCAATGAGATCACAATTGAGAAATCGTTCGAAGTCTGCAATACTTGTTTTGGGACTGCTGAAAGAGACTACTGTGTCCTGTACACATTGAAGGGAGTTTTTTGGTGAGGTCATAGTCCATAATAGTAGAACTGGCCTGGTGCAAGGTGTCTAGGTTGTATATGAGCTAAGTGCTTTTGCTGAAGGTTAAGAAGATTGCAACGACCAAATGCTATTTATAATCTGTGTAATGAAATACAATTTTTCATTTTACTATCAATAAAGCATTTTTCCTACGTAATGGAAATTTCTCTTAAATATTTCCCTTCTCCATGCCAAGGAATGAAATGAAATTTGTAACGTATTTACTTCATCCATAAATCGTCTAAGCCAATTCTAATTCATTATTGATTGGAGCGCATGTCTGTAAACAAACATAAGTGTTTATATTGTCGACAGAAGACAATAAATACAAAATATTAGGCACTCTTAAGGTTCCGTTTCTATTTCCTTTTATTTATGTGCTTACATAATTGTTTATTTTCCGATTTATTTGGTTCGCTGAAAGAATTTTATTCAGCATCTCAGATAGTACAAACAGGCTTTCAGTATGAAAAATAACCTTCTATGTTTATTATGGAAAAATATAGATCTATTCCGGATTTTATCTTGGCTGAAAGCCAGAAAAATACATTTCTCTTGATCTCTTACACTTCATCTCTTGAAGACTTTTTACTTTTATAATCTTTCGGACACGTTGTGAATATATTTATCGATGCAAAACAAAGGTCATCAACTTGGAACCACCCGGTAGGTGATTTACTTCTAACAGAAAATATATGAATTAGTTTGTGTATTTCATATGGTGGTGGTAGTGGTGGTAAGACATTGCCTAGTCACGATCTGTCGTAAAACGTAGTCTGTAGAGTTTTCGATCTCGACGATGTAGGGTGTTTAGATGTAAGAGGAGGTGTCGCAAAATATATAAAGCAATTTTGGCATGGGAGAGGAGTGCTTTAGTAGAAAGAGGGTCAAATGTGCATTGGTCAGAGGCAGTCTCTTTAGAAGTATTTTGAGGTGGCGAAGTTTAGATTTGAGTAGCAAGCAGAAGGATTTGTGAATCAAGGATGAGGATATTTTCTTTCAAGGATCACTTTATCCTGGTGAAGTATCGGTCACGGCGGCATGAACTCTATATGTGTAATAACTGATATTCACATGTCAGATTTGTATATCTTGATTGCGAGTTCGATCCCCGACAAGGCAAGGACTTTTAGTGGAGGCCGTTGCAAATAGTGTCAGGAGGTTCACCTAGTGACACGGTATCTAAGTACGATATATTGAAAGGTGCTGTCATGCCACAAGGGATATCATCAACACCTAGAATGAAGAGAAGAGGGCATTGAGGATCTCTGTTGGACACAGGTTGAGGATGATATAATATCGTTATCAAGGAACATGACGATAGTAGTAGACAATAAGTAGATAGACGACAGACTTACAAATGATTTTCGTTGGCCACTTCCTGAATATGTTTCCCAGTGCTGTAGAACGTATACCACCGCTCTTCTTCCTCAGACCAGTATGGTTAGCTGGAAAAATGAGGCCATGAAGGTGGAGATTCATCTCATCATGAGTAAGTTTGTTGGAAAGGGCCGTAATCACCGTTATCAAAGGATGGAATGACAGCCAGTCTTAAGGGGACTATGTCGGTATCTGACGACACTTCAACTATGACATACAGGGAACTTTTGAAATTTGTAATTCATTTAGAGTATTTGTGAGCATCTTTTGCTCACAAATACTCTAAATGGAAATGGAGAATGTTCATTTTGGTAATTTCATGTTTCAGGATAGGTTTATGCTTTCAGTCATTTGATTCCTATAAATAGGTAGATAATCGAATTGTTGCAGTTTTCAATGAAATATCTAACTGGATGAATTAATGACCTTCGTTTTTAGGGAGATATAACCTGTCAATGTCTGCCTTTGCTTGATGCATTTTGTGAATGGCTAATAGTTTTCTAATTTTTGTATCAAGTTTACGGCTTGACCAGATTTTTTTAATTGAAATTGTATATTACTACCGAAATGGCAAGTTTGTTATTGACATCAATCCTATCCTTTGCATTTAGTTCTGATCTTAAAGTTTCTCTTACTCTGTGGTAACATCCCTTCTTTATATTTTCCCTCCTTGTCAAGTGTTTGATTCCGTTTCCTTCGCAGAGGCCTAGGTATTTAAAAGTTTCTTCTTGTTCTAGTTATCCCATACCTTAGCCTTGATCACAATTAATGTCTGAGGTTTTCAACAGCATTCCTCTGATGAACATCACTTTGGTGCCCTTACCAAGTCCAAATTCCATTTAATTGAATTGCTCATCAATTTTTGCATATAACTTCAAATCACCCATGTAGAACAAATGATTAATAGCTTTGTCATAAACTCTATATCCACGTTTAATTTCATTTAACGTTTTACTTAAGGGTATAAGTGTGATGCAAAATAAAAGCGGTGATAAAGAGTTTCGTTGAAAAATTCCACAAGTAATGTCAAATTCTCCAGCATTTAGAGATTTGTTTTCACTGTTTAAAATAAGTGTTATTTGCCTTTCATCCTTACGGGGTCGATAAAATAAAGTACCAGTAATGTACTGGGTAATTGCTGGCCTTGTGCCAAAAGTAGAAACAATTATTATTACGGGATTAGGGCGGTGAATTGGCAGTATCGGTAGAGGTTCGGACGCCATGGTTTCTAGCATAGTTACGTCCCTTTACGGTTTGAGTTCAAATCCCGTCGAGGTTAACTTTGCTTTTCATCCTTATGCGGGTCGATAAAATAAAGTACCAGTAATGTACTGGTTATTTGCTGGCTTTGTGCCAAAAGTAGAAACAATTATTATTTCGGGATATGAACTCAGACCATAAAGGGCCGTAACTCCTTGCAGCAAAGAGTTACGGCCCTTTATGGTCTGAGTTCAAATCCCGCCGCGGTTAACTTTGCCTTTCATCCTTACGGGGTCGATAAAATAAAGTACCAGTAATATACTGGAATAATTGCTGGCTTTGTGCCAAAAGTAGAAACAATTATTATTTGGATTGGCAGTATCGGTAGAGCGTCAGACACCATGCTTTGCAGCATATAGTTATGGCCCTTTATGTTCTGAGTTCATATCCCGCCGAGGTTAGCTTTGCCTTTCATCCTTACGGGGTCGATAAAATAAAGCACCTGTAATGCACTAGGGTCGAGTTAATCGACTTTCCCCTCCCCCAAAATTGCTGGCCTTGTGCCTATATAAGAAACAATTATTAGCAAAAAGACCAACCTCCGGGCGGACTTTATAGATGTAAAATAGTTGGGAATGATTTGAGGCAAGAATTTTTCGCCTCACCTTTTTATTATTTTTAAATCTGTCATCGCAGTTTTAGGTTTTGAACATTGCATATTCCTGAATCTGAAAAACGAAAAGAAAAATTCTGTTAACATTCATTTTATAAAATTTAAGAAAAACTAAATTTTTCAGTCAAAAACTGAAAAGGGTTGGATGATTTACAGCTGCATTGCTTTTCTTTTTCATACATAAATACATATCGTTTCCATTGGAAGTGTATACGTGTATTTGTGTAAAAGCGTTTGCATTTTTAATTAAATTTTCATCTTCAAAAAATAGAAAGAGAACCAACGGGATTTTAAAATTTTCTGAAATTGAAAAAAAAGAAAGAATATTTTCAAATATATAGAAAATGTATTTATGCACTTCAAATGCAGACGAAATATATTCATAATACAAAACTTCACTGCAGCTGTAAATCACATAACTTTAATACACTTCTGATTTAAAATAAAATTTAATTTTATATGAATATTTAAAAATTAAACTTTTTTATGTTGATTCTAAATTTCTGATACCCAAAATATAAAGATGCGAAGATCATTTTTGAAAAAGAAAAAAGCATAATAACAATGTTTGGAAAGCTTAAAAAGGTCAAAGCAATTAGCAGAATTATTGATTTGCTGTAAATGATAGCCGAGGGCATTAGCCGACAATATTTTTAATTTGTTTTAAATTGTTGCTATAAAATATTGACTCACATGTTTAGAATTATTATAACTCAATTATTATTATTATTATCAGTAGTTGTTGAAGTACGAAGACGTGAATTGTGAGCTCGTGAGTTCTGTTATTATTTCTATTGTTAAACAGTGTTTTTTATCTGAAATTTTATAAAGGACTCAGCTTCCGTGTGAGTTGGTCCTGCTTTCTATATATGCAGTCCTTCGGGATTAAACTGGTGTTTTTTTTTCGCAAACACGCCCATAAATTTTGAAAAAACAAACATGGCTGATGCCAAAATTTCGTCTACAAAACAAAAGAGCGGTTTGTTTAATCAAGGGACCAGCCACGTTTCGATCAGTAGCAGTGACAGCACCAGCAGTTACAGCAGCAGCAGCAGTATCAGCCAAGCAAGGATTTTCGTTTCCAAAGACAATGGCACCACCACCACACCAACTAAAATCAACACCAATACAAACGCTACCACCAAAGCCGCCACCACCCCTACCAACAGCATCAACACCAGTAACAGCAGCAGCAGCATCAACAGCAACTACGACAACAACAACGACAACGACGACGACGACGACGACATCAACAACAACAACAACAAACGCGACAGCAGCAACGGTGAAAGTATGGAGACTAAATAAACAGGTTTTGTGTTTCGGATACCTAAATATGGAATGTTACGCGATGTCCCCCCCCCCCCCCCCCCACACACACAGCCCCGGCGGACAGGATGGAGAAGGCGTTCCCGCGGACGACGGCAAGGGAGACGTGCTGGAAAAGCCACTCGAACTAACGGGGCTCACACCTACGGCTGGCCAGCTCAGCGCCTATGGTGGTGGTGAGTAGGGAGGTAGACCTGGGGCCGAGGACACCAGAAGTCTCCGCTGCCAGGGGTTCAACCGCAAACCTGTCGGAGAGTGACCGGTATTTGAGGAGCTTGGCCTCCTCGGCCCGACGTGCTGGGTTAGTGGCAGACTGCACCAGGTTGCGGCTGCAGAAAGTGTCAGTGCAAGTGGCATCCCAGACGAGGGGTTTGCCACCGCGGAACGGGAAGATGGTCATGCCATCTGGCCTTTAACCGTCCCCTCGGTCCAGCCCCACCGGCTCGAGCTGAGAAGGGAAGCCCGCAGCGTCCAAGCCATGCTTTATGACCTCGATGAGGGCAGCATGGCGTGGAAGGCGGCCGGCACTGTGGAGACAGGAAAGTGGGTGTAGGCCGAAAGAGTCCACGGTGGATCCGCAGCGACATTGGTGTGGCTCGCAGATCCGGTGGCCGAGCCTCAAGGAAACGCCAATGCGCAGGCTATTGTTGTCTAGCTGCGTGCCAGTGGAGAAGGCGGGCAGGGCATGGAGCCAGGCACCACTGTGGGATTTTGAGGCTGCACGAAAGCAGGCAAGGCGGTGTTGGTCGAGCTGGCGCGTGAGCCTGTTTGAGGCCAGGCGCACTGGATGGCATCCCAAGTGCTTTGGGGAGACTTGACGTCAAGAGGGGGAGAAATAGGAGGGTCGTCTACTGGGCTAAGTCCCAGCCGGCCCCACGTCTAACAGGCGGCCTCACGTTCTCTGAACACAGAGGGTTCTATTGTGTTTTGAAGAACCCTGCTGACGAGGACGCGGCACGAGGTTACCGACGAAAGATACGCCGGCAAAGCCTGACAGGTAAAGTGGCCTGTTGCCATCCAATGTCGTCAAACTTGACGTTGCATATCTCCTTAGCTGCTACTCGGATACAAGTATCAGGGTCAGCGAGGAGAGATGTGTGGCTGTAGCATGGAGCGCTGCGGAGGGTGTAGAGGTGCGTCGGAATGGCGAAGCAGAAAGAGAGCTAGGTGGCCGTCGATCAGGCCCAGTTGGCTCGTGAGAGTCTGGAGTTGTTGAAGCCTGGACCTGATGGTGGAGCGGATGGCCGGCGGGTGGATCGGTGACCCGAGGATGAGGACATCATCTTTGGGGATCACCTGTACCTGGTGGAGAATGGACCACACATCCGAGACGGAGGCTGAAAAGCTCTCAGCATCGTGGCTGACATTCACCACCTCCGACTTTGCCAAGTTGACCTGGAGTCCGATTCCTGCCAGGGCAGGAACCACCGATTGAAGGTCATGGCAGACAGTCTGTACGGGCCCGCCCAACGTAGCATCATCCAGATACCAAACGTTGAGAGGGGTCGTGATACTCCGGGCGATGTGGTCTATACCAAGGGCAAACAGGAGGGGTCCCAAAGGGTCGCCCTGTTGGATACCAGTAGCTGAAGGTATGACCGTATCAGCAGCAAGGAGCAAGCTCGGGACTCCATACGACAGGTAGGCCAGCGGGTAGGCAGATGGGGCTCGGTTGACATCGAGCAGATGGTCCCGGCGCAAGCAGTTGAAGGCATTCCTCATGTCAAGCTTGACAATGAGGTGCCTGGTGTCCCTGGATGCTGGTTCCGGTGGGCAGTTGTTGAAGAGCTGCCTGGTTGCATGTGAGGCCTCCTCACAGCCACCGGACACCCGACACCCAGTTGCACCGGACTGAACTCCTCACCCAGTTCGGGTGTTATGGACCTGCAGACCACCTCACCAGCGGTGAGGCTAGCCGAAAAAAAGAGGCCTCGGGCGTGAGGGTCCAGGGTACCATGGATGAGCCTATTAGTGAGCGCCACAATTGCACTCAGAAGGCGGCGCCCGGCCTCAGCGCAGAGGGGGATAGCAACTCCTTGAGGGGGCCTGGTCGGAGACGAGCAGCACCTGCTGGCTGGGAAGGATTTGATGGCAGACATGATGTCTGCGTCGGAAGCCACAAGGAGCAAGTTGGGGTCGGGTGGGGGTATGGGTCTGAGATCAGCGGGTGACTCAGAGTGTTTGAGTCGCAGGGCAGCCAGGACCTCTTCGGTGGGTTGGAGGACAGTGTCCTCTGAGGCAACAACTCTGACTGCGGCCGAGACATTACCCATGATTAGTTTAGCATTTACGCGGTCACGCAAACGCTTGGCGCTGGCCTCAGGGGTGGAGGATTGGGGGTACCCGAGGGTGGGGTATGCCGCGTCTCTGGGCACTCTTGGAATGGGCGTTTGCCCAAAGGACGAAACATTGGCCTTGACGAAGGCTGATGTCGACCGGCCGCCGCGATCAGCGCCAGAGCTGGGGAGGCGGAGGGTGAGTGGGGCTAAATAAAAGAGTCGCTCCCAGTCGCTGGCTCGATTGGAGTCCAGGGCGCTCTCAATCGAGGAAGCGAGGGCATCGGCTACTGGCACCCGGGCCGCTTTCGGGATCCTGAGTGGGATCTTCCGGAGCCGCCTGAACCGAGAAATGTTGACCAGCGACGCTTGGGTGTCAGGCAAGCTCGCTGTCTCATGTGATGGTGTGCCAGACGGCCGTGGTTGGGCAGACGAGGGGAAGAGGCAGTTCCTGCATCTCCACGCTGTGAGGGCACTGGAAGCTCGACGTGTGAAGCTAACACAGGTAAGGTGGTGGAAGCAACCGGACCCCGAACAGTTCCGCCCCTCTTCTGTCTGTTAGTGGTGCTGCAAGTGCTGCAGGTGTCGGCTTGGGGGGGATGGGGGATGGGGCGTGGTGCCGGGGACTGGGGCACCGAGCGGCATGCATCAGAGGTGAGTGGCTGGCGCGTGTGGGTGTAAGGGAAAGTGATGGTAAGAGGGCCTCACAGCTCACCTACATCAGATATAGAGGCGTCAGAGTACAAGAGAGAAAAGAAGGGGTGCATGGAGGTGGACACACAAGAAGGTAGAATGTTAGCAAATGGATGAATGTACAATCCCCCCCCTAAAAAAAGGTGTGGGAAAAGAGAAAACGAGGAGCCCTCAAAGCTGGCAGGTGCCGCCTAAGCGACAATATCCTTCGTAAAGGCTGCGAAAAATGTAGAAAGATCCACGTTAGCGACAGGAAGACAAGGTGGCGAAGCTTATGGTCAAGAAGAGCGACCACAGGGTCAGAAATAGCTCTCACCCTTCGCCCTCAAAAAGAGGGCGACCCCCCCCCCCCCTAAAAAAAAAGAAAGGTGAAGACGTAAACGCCAGCACTACCATCATCATCAACAGTCCCACCGGCACAACCACCAACGCCATCACCACCTCCACCCACATCACCTGATTATAATCAATGATAATATAACACATCTTTTTACAAACTGGTCCTAGAATGTTACTTACTTGTACTTGTGTCGACATTCACGCTGGACGGGTTGAGCCGGCTTCTTCCCTTGTCCTGACGGCATACCGAACCATGGCAGCCCACGCACGACGGTCTCGGGCTAGGTCACTGGAGATAGCGAGCCAGTCACGGTTCCATCGGCGCAGGCCGACCACCTGCGGACCTGAGATTTCGGATAGGTCCTGATTGATCGTCGTTGCACAGGTCTTCAGCTGCCCGCCAACGCGCTTGCGCCAGTTAGGGAGTGGAGGTGGGAGGAGAACATCACGGATCAGCTCACCCTCAGGGGCGCCGGGCTGCGTGACCAAACCATCTCAAGCGCCGTTGCAGAAGCACTGAAGGATGGGGTCGAAGATTCAGGCAAAGACGAAGACTGTTGTTCTAGAATATATATGACGCGAGAAACACAAAATCACTGTCAACAATACCAGTGATGACATCGACCAGTGGCTTAGAACTACTGTGGGAACGCAGTATGGCCAGATGGACAGTGTCAACGTAGGATTTAGTGATATGTGGTTAGGGATGGAGTACCATGAACATACAAGGTATTTTGAAAGGTATTTTGTTTGCCCTACAACAGTAGTTTAACAAGTTTATCAAACACTTTTCGAAATTTAATCATTAAAAACCACGCGAATGACACAATTTGAAAAATACAAATCCTTGATATTGGTTTCTGATTTAGGCACAAGGCCTAAGTCGTCCCCAGTGCATTACTGGTACTTTATGTTATCAACCCCCGTAAGGATGAAAGGCAAAGCTAATCTCGACGTGATTTGAACTCAAATCGCAAAAGGGCGTAATCTTATGCCATAAGGCATGTTGTCAGATGCTCTACCGATACTGCCAATCCACCGCTCCTTTTTACTAACTGATATTACTAATGCGTCTCTAAATTACAACACGGTTTCATAGATACATATAACTTATTGTTTATTTATGCTCACAATCTTTACACAAAAATATATTTTTTGTGGCAGCAGCAGCAGTTGTAGCAACAGCAACAACAGTAACAAAAGCAACAGCAACAACCACATCACCATAATAATGACCATTGCTATCAGAAAAGCTTTCAACTCCATCTCTGATACCTATGGTTGCAAAACCTATTTAGAATACAACACATGAAGAATCTTAATTTCCCTAATGGAATACCATAAGAACCAGTCCTCTAAGCTACTCTTTTTAATCTGTACCGACACGACCATTCCACACTGCCACATAGATAGATGGACATGGCACTCAAACCCTCCTTTCATTTACCAGACAGAGTTACACAGTTATAAGTGTGATCATAAACAAGTATAACAGCTAGACTCAAAATGTCCTAGAACAAGTTTAAAATCTAATTTATTGCGAGAAAATCTATTTTTGCTTTCAAATATTTGTTCATATTCATTCTTTTACACAAGACTTCTCTCCCAACATCATTTCACTTTTTATTCTTTTCACATTGTTGTCATGTTATGCATATACTTTTATATCTTTCTATTTTTGTTTTATATAGTGTTTTCCTTATATTCTATCTCTGAAAAATGCGTAATACAGCATAAAATATGAGGAGTAATTGTATATAAGATAGTAAATTTACTCGAACACTAATTGGTAAATCTACTTCACTAGATGATTTATTCTGGACGTTAGCTGGCGTATAAAGATTCTGACTCAGAGATCCTAATGTGATTCTTGCCACACCAAAACTGATGCGACGCAATTTGTTTAGAGGCAAGATTTTCGTCTGTTAGACCAGCTCGCTCTGTCTAATAACTGTAGCCGGGCAATTATTTCAGAAGGTTAGATATACTTTTGTATACTTTATGGTGTGTTCACGTCACACGAACGCGCGCGCGCGCGCGCACACACACACACACACACACACACACACACACACACACACACACACACACACACACACACACACACACACACACACACACACACACACCAGTAATTCATCCCAAATTTGTTCGGAGGTCGAGTCTGCGTAAGCGCTGGATGATACATAGAAAAGATCTTAGGAAAGAAAAGCAACACAGACAAGTAGGAGAATGAAGTAAGTAATTTCACGTTATAGAGAAGATAAGAGAAGATAATGTAAAGTTTCATGTTATGGACATTCGTCTAGAAACGTGAAATAGAGCTCAATGATGTTTCTCAGTAGATTTGGTTAAGTATTAGCATGCTAGTTTCTGTTATCTTTCTTAACCAAGAAATAAGTCACAATCTATTAAGCAATATTTCTTTCTTCTTGACGAAGGAGCAAAGCCAGAAACGTCCAAATATCTTATTTTCTTTCTAAAACATGCAAGTAGTTACTTGGTACTGTTTATTTGCGTTCGTTTTCGTCTTAAGGTTTTATATATTTATGCAGAAGCGACCCAAACCATTCAATAAAAAACCAGTGTGCAGGGGTTTTAACGAAAGGACAATTTAACCAAATAAGAAATGTTTTGAAGACCTAGAACAGAAAAACCAAGCTTCGTTAACATCAATTTTTTGTACATGTTATAAAGATCCTTTTTATATATACCAGGTGCGCTTTCTAACCCCTTTTTTAATTTCATTTTCCTTATATATATATATATATATATATATATATATATATAAAAGAAATAAGATTTCGTTTCAAGCATAGCTTTATATATATATATGTAGATAAATCTACCAAAATATACGGTAGTGTCCAATCCGTATGAAAAACTCAATGTAATCTAAATATCATGAAAAGAGAAGATGTATTCAAAATTTTTTCGATGAAAAACACAGGAAAACAGAGTCAAGATAAATTAATAAAAACAATGAATAAAAACAAAGAAACAGTTCCTTATATTAAAAAATTCATCATTTTACGATCGTTTCTAGGATATATATGTGTGTGTTGGTATGTATATCATATAGATCTATGTAAAAGTTTTACAAACTATCAGAGGGAATATACATACCTACACATATATATGCTGTCTTCAGAAATAAAATGTTTCTGAAGACAGCATATATATGTGTAGGTATGTATATTCCCTCTGATAGTTTGTAAAACTTTTACATAGATCTATATGATATACATACCAACACACACATATATATCCTAGAAACGATCGTAAAATGATGAATTTTTTAATATAAGGAACTGTTTCTTTGTTTTTATTCATTGTTTTTATTAATTTATATATATATATATATATATAGTAATAATAAATTTGAAGACTAAAATCCAAAGAGGGCTCGATAAGGATAAATATATATCAGATATATAAGTATAACTATATATATATATATAGTAATATATATGTATAAATAAACACAGTAAATCTCGTGTCTAAAATTACGAGTTAATAACTCTATATTTTATTTGTATATATATATATGTAGTTATAGTTTGGGAGAGTCATAATGCCAATAAAAACACAACACCAGTTAATTTTCACTTTGGTTTTATTATTATTCAAGTCTTCAGTTCTTCAGTTAGTTTTGTAATAAGATGGCTATTTATTTGTCAAAGCTCTTTCGTCACATATTCTGTGACTTTCTCAATGAATTTTTGACCCCTGTGACATCTCTTGGTTATGATTTTATTTTAGTTGTTATTCCAGCGTATTTTTCTGAAACGTTAGCATCTTTTCGTAATGACAAACCAATTTATTCTACCATTCAACTGTATATACTCGTTAATTGCTGAGGCAGACGATCTCTATCTTCCTCTAATTCTACTGTCTATGATAAATATGCCTTAAGAACCTAATTGCCTCTACTTTGTGTAGCATTGATCTGCAATAATGTTCATTTACTTCAAAAGCTATTTAAATACATAATTTCAACAATTATAGAATTTATAACACCTTTCGATTTTAACATGTATTGCAACATAGTGTTAAGTCATCCACAATAATCCCATGTCTATTTATTCTAGGTGATAACGATCTCGTAAATGCCTATAAAACGAAGTTTTGTTCAGCAATTAAATAGTGTTCTAATGAAGATGCTTATACGTGTGTTTATATTTGTCCTGTGTTATATTTATGAATTTGTGCATGTGTGTATATATGTATCGTTGTAAAACTATACATTTTATGGAGCAAACTAGTAATTGTCTAACAAATAATTCAGATAAATTAAACAACAGAATCCTATATTAGGTCTGCTCATTATCTTAAATAATCGTGTAGCTTTCGTAACCCTCAATTACGCTGTACAATAGGTCAAAATTGATATGTTAAAGACTGATGTACTAAAGGTAAAGATTTACTAAACACCATTCGATATAATTAAAACCGTTTTAACCGTACTACGAAAACAAAATTTACAAGCACAGCAAAAACTTATGAAAGACCATCTACGTGGTCACTACACCTGTAAAAAATTAACAATCAAACCGCCTTCTAATACCATCTTAATATCTTTAAAAAATTGAATGACACATTGATTAAATCTCGTCCTAGATTCACCACTGATGAAAAAAGATGGGATGGTCACGACAGGAACTTTATAAATCTGATGCATCAAAACTAAACTCGGCTAAACAACAGCAAAAACAACAAAAACATCAACAACGGCAGCCACAACAACAAAAACGTTAGAAATAAAACGATTTATCTATCTACGCCTACAAATATCTTAAAGAGTAGTCTGCACATACACGCAGAAGCCATGATATCGGAACTTCATTGAAATGCAGTTTATACGTTGGCAAACATCTAATTCAAAATGTCATTAAAAATCCATTCAGATCGACAAACTTTCGCATCAGTGCAATCATAAAAATTAGCTGCTACTGAAAATTGACTAAGGTTAAACTCACATATAAACCAGTCATGAAGGTTAGATCATCCACTAATCTATATTACTGGCGAAATGGATCAGCTGGATTGACGGATTAAATGATGCATTGTTACAATTTTATCAAATCATGTATAACCTACAATGAGAAGCCGTCGATTTAACAAGCAACAAAGATTACATTCGTATGTATGTAAAGGCTAAAAGGATTTCCTATTATATGAAATGGTTTCATTTAAATGAATAATAAAACTTGTTAAATAACGCTATATTTGTGATCTGTCTTACAGTCATATACGCACAGGTTTGGTTTTCTTCTGCTTGAATTCATTATTGAAAGGAAGAAAAAGGAAAGGAAAAGGGAGAAGATTCAAAGCAGAATAAGTAGCACAAGAAGAATAATGAGAATAAGAAGATGCAGCGGGAGGGAGAGAAGAAGAAGAAGAAGAAGAAGAAGAAGAAGAAGAAGAAGAAGAAGAAGAAGAAGAAAGTGGAGGAAAAGGAGACACAACAAATATATTCAGGGTTCTCCAAGAAGCGATCAATGTTACAGTGTTGAAGATTTTGATGTCTGAGGTGCTTAGAATGGTGAATTTCTCCGGGACTCCTTTCTTACGATGTTAGTTAATATTCAGGTTCATAATTAAACCCAAAGCGGCACATTAACGAATAGAATTTCGGAGAACCACCACAACTATAGTTTTAGCTTCGTAAAATATCTAATATCATTCCACCATTTATTGCATGAAATTACACATACTCCGAGGAGGACATGAAGAAAAAGAAGATACATGCGCAGCGTCTGTAATGACGTTTTCTTTTAAGGAGCGATTTTCGGTTCACCTTTCCCTCTGTTAATTTCTGATTGTTATAAAGTAACTTGTAGAGCATTTTGGCAAGTCTAATTCTTTTGTATATGCAACGGATGTCACTAAACTCTGTAAACAGCTGAATGTTATCAGAATATTTAACTTATAATTATCTTGCTTTACATTGAAAAATCTACCGAACTTTCTTAACCCTTGCAACGATATTACCTCACTCTCATTTGTAGTTTACAATTATTAACTAGAATAGATATAACAATGTCAATAGTTATTGACAGCTTTTATGTAAAGTAAAACCTAATCAATCGACTACTTTTCCTTTAGAAAAGAGAATTTTTACCTAAACGAAACCACTTCTCAATGTATTATCCCCCAAATATCGTAATATCCTGATATTTTAATATTTTCAATCCTTCTCTATACACCCAAGAACTTCTGTACAGAATATTTTTGAATAGAATATTTTGTATGGCATTTTTTCTCTCTCTCTTTCCTCCTCCTCTTCAATCTCCCCCTCTCCCTTTCACATACACAACACACATGCAAACAGACTCATACAATCGCACACACTGATAATACGCGCTCGCGCGCACACACACACACACACACACACATATTCACATATATTTGATTACATGTATCATTTACGGCTTAAAATTCTTTCTATTCACAAACGGTGTTTAGATAGTTAAACCAATTAAAATGCAACTTTTTATCAGAGCGTAACAGCTGCAGCTTCTGCATATATTGTCCATTTATTGTTTTCTATATATCTTCTTTTTATTTTAAGATATTTGTATGTAACGGACATGAAGTCATATTGTTGAGGCATATAACGACATTTCTTCCTATTGTAGATTATGAATTGCACAAGAACCCGAAAAAATCAACGTATTTTTTTTATTATGGTAGAATAATCATTATCTTTTTGTTTATGAGAAAAAAATAATTTTTCACTTAGCTTAGATTTTGAAGGGTTGTATGTATGGCTAAATTTAGATGTATAAAGAGAGGACTAGAGGGAATGGAGAAGAATATATATATATACGCACAGACATATATGTAAAATCTCTCTCACTCTCTCTCTCTCTCTCTCTCTCTCTCTCTCTCTCTCTCTCTCTCTCTCTCTCTCTCTCTCTCTCTCTCTCTCTCTATATATATATATATATATATATATATATATATATATATATATATATGTGTGTGTGTATATATATATATATGTATATATATATATATATATATATAGATTATACTTGTCTATACCATACTAATTCAAACTGCCTGAAGAGGTCACAGCCAAAGATGGCTGTCACTGAAATATATATAGCAGTAATAAACGAAGCTAAATTTTAATCATTTGACTTTTATTTAACTTTATTTTATATATATATATATAAAATGGCGTGCTGCGTGGTTGCACATAGGTTACATATGAATAAAATTAGTCCTTCATCAGTGATCTTCCAACCTTTATTGGTATTTCTTCGCTTTAAAGATCATATACCTCTGGCTGGTGCGAGCAATAACTAAAGAAAGTTATTGGGACACGTAAAATAGGGTGAAGTGAAGGAGACATGTAAACACACGGAGATGGTAATGCAACGGAAAGATAGGAAGAGGAGAAACAAGTCCGTGATATCTATGAACTTAAGTTCGGTGAAATCATAGACGAGAGGTAAAGACCATCCGACCTGGGTGAGATGTGAGCGAGAAAAGGATTTCACACAGGTCAAACGGGAGGAAGTGAGAGAAGGAGAGAGGCAGAGAGGCAGAGAGCGAGCGAGTGAAAGTGTGAGGAAGAGGCCAGCCGAGAGAGAGCGACCGGTAGAGGGGGTAAAAAGAAGGTGAGAGACACAGAGAAAAGGGAAGCAGTAAGAAAGATACAGACAGGTCGCAGCGGAGGAAAAAATATAAATATATGAAACTGCTTTCCCTTTCTCTGTATCTCTCACCTTCTTTTTACACCCTCTGCCGGTCGCTCTCTCTCGGCTGGCCTCTTCCTCACACTTTCACTCACTCACTCTCTGCTTCTCCCCCTCTCTCACTTTCTCCCGTTTGACCTGTGTGAAATCCTTTTCTCGCTCACATCTCACCCAGGTCGGATGGTCTTTAACTCTCGTCTATGATTTCACCGAACTTAAGTTCATAGATATCACGGACTTGTTTCTCCTCTTCCTCTCTTTCCGTTGCATTACCATCTATGTTCGTTTACATGTCTCGCTCGCTTCACCCTATTTTACGTGTCCCAATAACTTTCTTTAGTTATTGCTCGCACCAGCCAGAGGTATATGATCTTTAAAGCGAAGAAATACCAATGAAGGTTGGAAGATCACTGATGAAGGACTAATTTTATTCATATATATATATATATATATATATATACACTCGCAAACGCAACGCATATGTATGTATGATTGACTGTATGTATAATTGTATGTATATATGTATGTTTGTATGCATGTATGTATGAATGTATGTATGTATATATGTGTTTGTTTGTGTGTGTGTGCGTGTGTGTTTGTGCGCCTATATGTGTGTGTGTGTGTGAATGTATGTTGTTTAATATACTACAATATATTTGTGTGAAAAATGCATATGTGTTTCTATTACTATTACTGACTTCAAAAGATCGTAAACTTGTGTAGACAAAGAACGTAAATAATGCTGGCGCTGATGCGACTTTTACAGAGACGCCATTGAAACAGACAATCTAAATATAAGTCTCTATAATCGAATAAATAACAAATTACATACGTTTTACCTAAATAACTTAACAATAAAATGTTATTTTGTTTTTATGTTTTCTATCAGAAGTGAACTACGTAAACCTACTTAAGCTATACTTGCACATGTGGAGTTTTATCATATATTTTAATATTTACTCAGAAGTAGAACTCCAGCAATCGGGTAAATATTTCATTGCCAGTTATTTTACTATAGTGTTCTACATCTATTATCTTTGATGTTTTATAATTGAGATTATGTATAAATCTGTTGTTAAAGTTAATAAAAAAAAAAACAATACAAAACTAACCTGATAGAGATTGATGGCGCATAAAATGTTAAAGGAAAAAAGATAATAAGGAAGTTAAATGAGAACTGACAATACATACATACGTACGTACGTACACGCATACACGTGAATAAGTACATACATATGTACATACATATAAACACACACGTACACACACACGCATACACACACACACGCGCGCATACACACACACACACTCATATATATATATATATACAGTATATATATATATATATATATATATATATATATATATATATATATATATAGAGAGAGAGAGAGAGAGAGAGAGAGAGAGAGAGAGAAATATATACTTACGAGTCTATGTGTGTGCGTTATGTTACAATACATCTGTGCTCAATTTTGATTGTTTTGCGAGGTTTTTGATATGAAATCGTGTGTCGAAACAAATATTGTTATATTTGGGGAGGGTGATATTGTTGTAATAATATTACCAGAATTAATAACAGAACACACTCACTGTTTGGTTGGTATTCGCTTCTGTATCTTTTATATCAGTTAATTTATTCGGTCCTCAATGTTTACCAGTGACTGACCAACGTTCAAAAATAGAGATATAATATAGACACAAACACATATATATAGTCTAACAAAGTTCTTTCTTTGCACATCTGCAACATCGTCAGTGGTGCTATT
>OZ024743.1:120460946-120493446 GCA_964016885.1 Eledone cirrhosa
TCTCTATTCATAGAGTGAGTACATGTTTGGCGTGGGGTGCCATTATTGCTTATCAGATAACATTCTCACTGTTTTTTCCTTGAGATTTACGTAACATAAATCATTCTTTATCACATGAGTAGTACTGTATATCGTTATGAAAAAGTAGTATAATTGGCATATAAGCAGCATCATAGTCAAGTTTGTTGTTTTTGATAAGTTCAAATTACATCATTGTGAAGATATATTAAGCATAAAAAAGCACACAATATGTTTTATTTTTTTTAATTATTTTTAACCATGTGGTTTGAAGAAGATAAAACCAAAAAAGTTGTGGATGGAATGAAAGTCAGAGTATATCTACGAGGAACACCCGAAAGATAAAATGTTAGTTTTAATGGCGAAAAATATATCTATATAAATAAAAGTCGAATCGTGTCCGTCCGTCCGTGTGTCACTCTGCTCGTGAAAGTATAAAGTACTTTTGTCCAGAGTTCTTTCATTGATGAACCCACCGACTAAATGTTTACGAAGTATTTCGATGTTCCCCAGGAAATTCACAATGTGGGATATTTAGACAAGACCTAATTAGTTATTTCTCACCTGTGTGTAAGTGGGTGACTCTAAATGTTTTTCATGATTAATGATATTACATTTTGTTTTATTTGTATGCTTTATAATATTCTTAGACTTATTTGATGTTTTCTTACATTTAAAAGCCCACCTACTATATAACGTCCTTGCATCCTACCAACGGTACTTTTTAGTCCAGATTTACATATATTGTAACTCCTATTGTTGAGGATTGGGCATGCCGTGGCTGATGTGTAAACATGCGCAGAAGCTACGAGATCAGCTTTTCCTTGAATGTGAACAGGTGTGTTCGCCTTTCGTCAGACATGTGTTTCTTCAGCTCATCCTTGACGGAACTGCAGTCCTGAGTCAAACAAAGACAGAAAGTGCGCTTGGAATGTTTTAAAGCGCTCACAGCCCTCCGCCAATCGGCTACTGTGATCGGTGGAAAATCCACATTGGTGTTCTATAGAGGATTAGTGTCGGGGTAAAACCACGACGTTCTTGTGGAGATACTTGGTGTCGATCCTTGGTGTCGAAGACGAACAACTAACCGCTCTCTTCCAGAGAATCTTCGCTCCAGGCCCCATGGATAACTTCCAGAAATCCCTGACTTGGTAGTGCTAACAGTTCAAGATAAACTATACAAGCATGGAAGTACCATCAACCGAGCATGTCCGAGATGCGCGCATGGCAATGAAACCGTTCTACACGTACTCATTCTGTACCAGAATATTGCCGACTTGTGGATTTATGTCGAATCTCTGTTGTTATGTGTAGGCCAAATCCGATTATCAACTGAATCAATCGTAAAGCCTTCCGTTAACTGAGGAGGGCTGGCAGTTTTTATATGCTTGGTAGTTATAGTGATTGAAGGGGTTGAAGGCAAACACTTTTCTCTTTGGTGAATCCCGCATAAACTTCTTCAAGTTTCGTTTGCCAAACAAGAGAACTAAGGATTATGTTAAATGGGTTAAATTTTAAATGGTTCAAAATGTAATTTTTTTAGCCTTGTTTTAAAAGTTGTACAACCTGATAAATATTACACATTCCACTGAATTAATTGCACTTTCATTCAGAATTGCACCAAGTGACATTTTTACGCATTCTTAAATAATAACAAATAAGGAATTCATTTTCGATTTTGTAATGGTTCATTTTTCTATAATTTCAATGTTTTCTTTAGGGTGTATACATTAATTATTCGTAAAATATTTTGCTTATCTGAATTCTTTCTGTGTCTTTATGAATGTTTTGGTGCTAAGCTCAGATAAATTGTTTTTGCCTGACTAGGATATATTGAAAATATTTTTAGTTTTGTATTAGTCTTTATGTAATCTAAAAAAAAAAAAGAAAAAAAAAAGAAAAATAAACTCGGAATTTATGTGTAATTTGCTTAAAATCTCCTAATGAATATATTTAACAAACAAAATACTTGGCAAGATGAAAGGTTTATGTTTATTTTGATCAAAGTTTTCCAAATAAGTGTTTTTAACAAAATAAATAATTGGCGAACTGAGAAAATGTAGGGCACTTTAGAAATTATAATGGGCCAAGCAGTGGCAGAGATGTCGAACGCGTATGCTACCGCCTGATGGTATTGCCTTGCCCGAGTTCCTCCTCTCACGACATTGGAATGTCTTTTCTTTCATTTCATATGGAAGGGACGAGTTTCATTGCCCAAGTGGTCCATCTACTGCCAGCATCCTTTTCCTCGGAGGTCTTGGTATGCCGTGGCTTATGATGCACAGACATGTGCTGACGGTGCAGCATTTACAGAGGTTCCTAGATGGGGAACATGTGCCGTTGCCCTTTGTCAGGCGTGACTTTCCGCAGCTCGTCTCCTTGACGGGGTTGCAATTCCGAATCATATCTAGACCGAGATTGGGAGCCTACCATCAATAATGTTGTCAGGGGCACCCAGTCTTCCGCCAGTCGGGTACTGCTGTCGGTGGAAATTCCACATTAGCATCCTATAGAAAATGGTGTGTATATGAACAACGACGTTCAAAGAGAAACTCTGCACATCAACTAGAATGGCCGGACTTTTTTGAAGGTATGTGAACTCGGGGACTATGGATAATTTCCAGGAATCTTTGGCGTGACAATGCTAGTGTAGAGTATTGCTGAGTCAGACAAATTCTACAGACGGGTCTATCTGAGAGGCATCCAAGCGATGAAACCCTCCTGCATGCACTCATAGTGTCCGTTGATTCTTGTCTTGTGTAGTTTTAACGAAGAGCAGCTGTCGCGTGCATGACGGATTCAGCTATCAGCCGAGACCATGGTGATCATTCCGTCGCCTTCTTCTGGCAGGTAAATACCGGTATTTTCCTCTGCTTGGTGGCCGTGGCGAAAGAGGTTGTGTGGTGGGGAAAGCTGAAAGGACTGAAGACACGTACCTTTTCTTTTTCGGCCAAGCCCTCGCCAACATTTTCAAGTTCTACTTGGAAATAATGTGAGGGTGGGAAGGGAAATGCTACCTCAAGTATTTTGTTAAAAAGTGAGTGAATGTAGCGAGAATAGCTTGAGTGAATACATCTACACTAGGTATGCGCCTGTAGGTTAGAAGGAGTGGAGAAAAGACAATTATTTGCCTATGGTGCCGTTGTGATCGGAATGATCTCGGCTCTGAGGGCTTTTTGATTGCTCCTAGGTGGCGACTTTTCCCTACATAGTAATTGTTTTTGTTAGAACTTTCTGTTAGATTGATTTTGTTGAATTCGACCCAATTTACTCAATGTAAACTTCAGTTTGTATTGTAACTCATACTTTATAGTCCCCAACGTTTTGGGCCTCTGTGGTCAATATAGAAACTATTATCATTATCACTATTATTGGCAGTATCGGTAGGGCGTCGGACAACATGCTTTTCAGCATAGAATTACGGTCCTCTACAGTATGAGTTTAAATCAAACCGAGCTTAGTTTTGCCTTTCATCCTTACGGGGTCGATGAAATAAAGCACCAGTAATGTACTGGGGTCGATTTTATAGACTTTCCGCTCCTCTAAAATTGTTGTCCTTTTGCTTAAACCGGAAACATTTAGTCGTGTCATTGTTATTGTTATGCAATGAAAGGGCGATATACTGGCAGAGCCGTTAGAGTGTCGAACAAATTCTTGGCAGAATTCGTTCCGACATTTTACGTACTGGTTTCAAATCTCTCCGAGGTTAGTTTTGCCTTTCCTCCTTGTGGAGTCAATAAAATAAAATACCAGCAACGTACTGGTGGTCGATTTAATTCCCCGTGTAGGAGAATGATTTACTGGAAGAAATTATTTTCACATTTGAAGATTTGGTAGATAGTTTCTTAGTTGTAAATCACATTAAAGCCCACTTTTTATACTCTGGATGCTGGATGACAAAATATTCCAGCATTTGCAAATTACCTGTATTCCTAAATCAGAAACCATTACGTAATGATCCATTAATTGACGCATGACTAAAGATTAATGACTAAAGACTAATTATTTTCAAAATAATAATAGAGTAAATACAGCAGTTTATATGAACACAAGGCCTTAGATCATTTGCTGAACAAAAGCAACTAAGGATTACTAGAATCAAATCTTGAAGAGTTCAAAATACAGTTTTTTAACCTTCATTCAAATCTGTCCCTCTTGATAAATATTACTCACTCCAATCAATCAAGTGCAACTTCCTTAAGCATTACTCCAAGCTGCATTTCTTGCAGATTTTTCATTAACCACAAATAAGGAAATCATTTGACAATTATGTTTTTTAATGATTCATTTTTTTATCATTTTAATGTTTTCTATAGGGCGTTTACTTAAACTTACAGAAAAACAACATATTTTGCTTATCTGATTTTTTAAAAGAAAAATAAACCAATTTCATGTTTAATTTTCGCAATTAGCAAGTAAAATAATTGGTAAATTTGGAATTTATGTTGAATTTGTTTGAATTGTGTTAATAAATATATTTAACAAATAAAATAATTGACAAACTCGGAATTTTATGTTTACTTTGCTCAATTTTTTCAAATAAGTATATTTACGTAATGAAATAATTGGCTAACAGAGAAAATATAGAGCAACTTTAAAAAATAAGATCTTTGAAGACAACACTTTCCTCTTTTGAACACTTTTATCATATCTAACTAGAAACTATATATAGTTTCCCATCATGACAGTATAAAAGCAACCTTGGTAGTTTCTCTCCATTGCTGCAATGTCTTGTCGAAACAGTTCACGTGCTCTTCACGGACGTCACCTAAGTTTTCTCGTGAATGCATGCACGCTTGAAGATTTTCAGTAGTCCACGTTCGTGCAATTTCCAATAAGCCTTGCCACGGTTTTTTTTTGTAGTTAGGATACCTGTAAATACCTAAGCATCCATGAACTGTACCATATACGGCTCCCATTTCCACCCTTGATTTTTGTATCAGTGAGATTTGGAAACATAAGGTGCATTTCAGGAAAAGCTTCTCCAAAATTTAAAGTCTTTACAAACTATTTTATAGATTCACATTTTTTAATGAAGTTGAAGTAACAAAACATTTTCGGACTCTACATGCGTTTAACATTGCTATGAAGAGCTTTTAAGCTCAGATTACATGTTCTTAGTATCTCAAAGTAAAAGATACATAGTAATATATTTACAAATAACATTGATTACATTTGCTAATGGTTGTGGTATTTTACCATGGAGACATTATGCTATAAAATACTGCATTTCTGGATATTAAAGAACATCCCTTTCTTTAATCTTCTTGTACTTGTAATATCAAGCTTGCAGAAATGGCCGTCACACTGTGGATTCCTCGGCTTTCTCCACATTCCGGGAATTGCACGGGGAACACTAGACCTATCATGGTTACAAATAAGCATCAGAAGTACAGTCAGTATGTTATGTAGAATTTGGCATTTTTGAAAATTTAATTTGATATCGGCTTGGTTCCAACATACTATAACAGAATTTATTTGGTGAATTATTGCATTTTTACCTGAATGTTATATGACGTTTGGTATGTAAGTGAAAGTGCTGCTTACTACAATGTAAGTTTCTAAAATATCAAAATCAAAATTATAAGTGCATCTCTATAAAGTTTAATGATAGCCAAAAAAAAAAAAAAAAAAATCTAATAATGTTTTTGGAATCTGCACCACCTCCAAATCTAGAGATATTCGGTGAAACAACAACGATACCAAACATTTTTGCAAAATTTGTTATTCAGTGTTATATATGCATGTACGTATGAATGGTCCCGTAACTCCTGATAGAGTCGTAGGTGCGCCATATTGACATATGGCGTTTCTTGGGCATTTTAAGCCTGGCGGAGCCCATACCTCTCCAGGCCTGAGTATAGCAGATTTCTTCCAAAGAGAGGAAGAATCGACCTCAGTACTAGACCGGTACTTTTTTTATCGACCTCGAAATGATGAAAGACAAAGTTTTCATATATATGCATAGCATTCTATTATTCAAAGTTGTAACATTCCCAATAATTGGAAACTTTTCAAATCACTATGAATTTTATAAATTTCTGTCTTACTGATATTTAAAAATCCTTAAGTGCAAATTTTTGACATTTTGAAAACATCCACGGACAATACCAGTGGGAATATGACACGACACCAAAGTGTGCGTTTATATATAGATAGATAGAAAGATAGATAGATAGGTTTGTATCCCCCCTCTCACTCTCTATCTATCTAGCGATGTATCTGTCTATTTGTTAATCTGTCTGCCTGTTTCTCTATCTTTGAATTCAGTGGTACTGAGTATTTTTTAAGTAATGTTTAATTTTTGCTTCGACTGCATGCTGGTTGTTTAAACAGTCATGAGTATTCATGAAGTTAGACCGAAATTCGTTAAGGTTATATTATTACTAGGTCAGTATTTATCACGCCATTATTTCTAATATAACCTAGACCAATATGTATTTACCGGCAGTTCACTATTATTACCATATTTCTGAATGGCTACTTACGGTAATTATGGTATACTTCGCTTACTTAAACTCATTTTAATACAATTTTGCCTTCTATTTGTATGCATAAACACAGCAATAGATAGCGCAAAACAGCTAGGCTGAAATACATTAACGATTTATTATTACTATCAGCTACATACTGCTAATATTGTTTCAATAAAATACTATTGATCTATTACTTCATTAACGGCATATCTCCAAACGGCATATCGGAATTTTTATAGTTTTTTATTAGAAAAATATGGTGTATATAATATTCATAGAAATATATATCTATATATATATATATATATATATATAGAGAGAGAGAGAGAGGGGGATATTTATATGTATAATTTACGGATTTTGTTGCTTAAAAACCTAAGAAGATTAACAGTGTTATTCTTAGATTTGGTATTTAAATATATTAAAAAAAAGTTAATGACTTTTCAGTAAACATTATAAGTATCTAACTATCACTTCATTTCTTTATTAAAGTTTCCACCATGATTATCTATAAATTCTATCCATGTACCCTAAACTCATTGGGATATACGGCATGTCTTCGGTATTTTAAGCCTGGTGGAGCTCACCCGTCTCCATGTCTTAACACAGCTGATTTCCTCCAGAGAAATAGAATAAGAAAGAAAGAGAGAGTGAAAATAAAGCGATAGAATCAGCTTCTATTTGGCTGGTACTTTCTTTATTGGTCACAAGGGCTATGACTGGTAATTCATCGAGCTCGAAAGGATGAAAGGCAAAGTAGATCTAGGGAGGATTTGAACTCAAAGCGCAGATAGTCCCAATGAATACCCCAACGTATTCTATCTCACATTTTAAGGACTTGACCTTCTCAATAAATTACCTGTTCAGCTATTCCTAACTTATATGTTTCCCTTCTCATTAAGTTTAATGTTATATATGGATGACTAATGCTATATATGGATGACTAATGAAAAATAGTTTAGAAAGAAATGTTCAAGTTTGAATCCAGTTCCGCCATATTTATCATATTTAGAAATAAAAGCCAAACGTAAAGGTGTAATTATATAAAACAACAACATATATTTGTGTTTTAAAAATGAGTTTGCTGGTGAAAAAAAATTACAATCATATCTCATCTCCGATATTTTGGCATTTAATAAAATATTCAGTTACTCTCTTTTAATCTTTTATTTGTGACGTTCAACAAAGAAAAAACTCTCAAACTTAGCTCGTAATCTGTATATTACTTTTCACATAAAATATCCGGATTTTATTTCATGCAGAATTTAAAATTAATAAATTAAATTATTAAATTTATGTCTAAATTGATATATTTCAATTACAAATCCCAGTAAGAATTTTGAAGCCTAAAATAATAATATTTTGGTGGCTTTCGATAATACTTTTCTTTGGAAGATTGAATGAAGCATTTCTTTTTCTTTAAAAATGGATTAGAATTTGATATTTTTATTAATGACGTTATCTATTCACACCACGCACACATACCCACATGCACGCACTCATGCACACATACACACACGCACACGCATACAAAAACACACACGAAAACGATTAATTTTTTCTTAACATTGTCTAAAATGTGAAGCAAAGAAAGATTATCTATATAAAATAAAAATCGTTATTTCATTAAATTTGTTTACATAGAACGTGTTTATCCCTAATAATCATGGAAACTGAAAATAGGTTCCTTTAGAACAATAATAAATATTGTTTTAATTATATATAGATTTTGTATGAAACAAAAGTCAACATCAATTTTTACAATGCTATTCAATATATATACAGTTTATCCTAACCGTTTTTTATATAATTGTTCCATGTAATATCTACTAGATTTACACAACCACCATATCATCCGTTACTAAATACCGACGAAGAGCACTTTTTAGATAAATGTATCGTATTTGCTGCCGGTACAGAATAAAAGACCCCATCCCCTTCACGTGCCTCATGTAAATATAGTCTCCAAATATGAAAACTTCTCTGATCATTGTACCCCAAGAAGGGGACCAAGCCCGATGTTCTTGCTATTAATATCAAACAACACTCTCTCGAGTGAGTTTTTATTCCTATTAGACTCTTCAAACTTTCTCTCCATTTGATAATCTGTGTTCAATTAAAAAAAAAAAAAAGAGTAATCTCTCCTTCCTTGTCAACTATCATTATACCTTTCTCAGAGGGTGGTGGATTGGCAGTATCGTTAGAGGGTCGGACGCCATGCTTTTCAGCAAAGAGTTACGGCCCTTTATGATCTGAGCTCAAATCCCTCCGAGGTTAACTTTGCCTTTCATCCTTATGAGGTCGATAAAATAACGTACCAGTCACGCACTGGGGTGGATTTAATCGACTCCCCCCCCCCAAATTACTGGCCTTGTGCCTATATAAGAAACCATTATACCTTTCTCAATTTCAGCATCTCAAAAATCAATAAAAACGTTTGTAAACAACCTTTTTATTTAGGAACCTGAACATTTTACACCACTCTGAGTCCTTTCTGACCAGTGCAGGTTTCGTAGAGTCAGATCCATCAGAGATTGGCTTTGCTACATACAATAAATATTCTTTCGCTTTTGAGAACTGTTTCATGTGTGGCTGTACTCGTTTCCTTCTGTCAATTTTGTTCTTTTGTTAATGCTGATCACACTGCCATATACAGTTGTTATTACCCTATGCAATTTCACGTACAAAAATAACTAATTCTCTTCGACAATACCAATATATTTATATATATATATATATGTGAGAAAAACCAGATGTGAGAAAAACCACAGACCCTCCATCTCAACTCTACTTTTGAAAAGCAGAAGAACTGCGAAACCGGTAAAGGAACCAAATAAATATATATATTTTTTTAAAAATAAGACTCCAGTTGCATTTTCGATTTCATCTTTTTTTCTTTATACTTTCACTCGTGTAGGACACCTCGGTTATTTTTCATTTTGTAAAAAAAACCTCACTTTCTAATATATATATATATATATATTAGTTAGTTACACTATAGATATCGAAGAAACATGCTCTTTACACTTAAACAATACATGGCCGAAATTCTAAAATAGGTCCTCACTCACTCCAGTCAGTTTTCATGTGACCTAACATATTTAACATTGCGAAAACTCCATCCAAAAGACTAGGTGTCCGCATCATGCTCAGAAAATACTTCAGCTCTACAGACCTGTCAACTCTCCCCGTCCGACCGGGAGATCTCCCATCCACTTCGGGGTGAGTGAGAGATGTCTTTTCTTGTGAAAACCGGTATAGTTTTCATTAAAATCTCCCCATTTTGCCTCATTTCTCCCCGATTTGGGGCACTCTTTTTCATATTACTCCCCATTTGGTGTTTTAGAGGTTGCTCGATCTGGCTCCATTAGACTGCCGAATGTCCATACAATGTAAATACAATCAACATTAAAACATCGCTCACCAGCTGGAACGTCACTCGATCATATCCACAAACATCTCACACTATATCCAAAATAAAGACGATCTGACAGACTCACGCTATAACCACTAGTTTTCAGTTTCTGTTCTGCATTGAAACAGGCTCTGCTCCTTCTGAAAAATAAGTTTATCAACCACATATGTTCAAGCCTACTCGTTGAACGGCAGCCTTGTGGAACTCACTCTACGAGCTATTTCTACCCATAAAAATCAATGTTTTTATCACACTGAGGAAAATATGAATATTCTTAAAACTCTACAAATTTTACTAGAATCAAAGCCACTTTCTGCGTTTTTATCTTTGTAATATTAATGATATTACATAATCTACTTCTATTCAATGGCCTAATTTTACATAGTATAACACATTTTAATCACGATTTTGGTTTAATTCCAGTAACATCGAAATTATATGTGTAGCCTATAATTAAATCACTCAGTACTTATTATAATTGAAGTTTTTCAGAAATTTCACAGTAAAAGATATAGCATTTATGAACAAATGTAAAACTTTCACTGTAAAATTGTAGTCATCATTACTCATTAATAGCAATTAATTTTGACATAACATGAAATTTTAGAAGGAAGGGACAAGTTTAATTGAATCGCGACCAGTATATTATTCGTAATTATAATGTATGGTGGTGTCTGTATCTTGTCTTTATCGAAATACTTATTAAAAAAAATTCTATCTATTAAGAAATAGCTATGAGGAGAAATACATGACACACTTGTATGTGAACTTGCCTTCTCACAAGGCACTGATTACGGCGACTCTGAAAATATATCTATTATTACACACCTGTCTCTTAGTTCTTGTTAACAATAGACAGAACAAATTATGTTAAGAAGAAGACTAACAATCGATGTGAGAAAGGATTTATTTATATGCAACATTAGGCTGGTTGCTACTACAACTGCATATTGATAACTCAGTACATCATTGTGCTATTAGAATAAATACATTAAAATAATAAAAATCAAACAAACAAACAACAATTAAATTCCATTCACAGTTAGTTATCTCTTTCCCCACCTCATTCTGCTAGTTCGGATTAGTAGCTTCTGTAATTGATATCTTGGAGATCGAAGCGTAAATACGCCCACTAAATCATGTTTTCTCTCACTTCAAGATACTCTTGTATTTTTATGGGTACATCTTTTATTGAAGACTATTTTCTCTTTGTTTCTTTTAATATAAGCATCATTTTCATGGTCAATGTAGCAGTGAATAGTACAATTATTTTGTAGTAGGAGTAATATTCTTCAACGTATTCTGCATAGCTTCTTCCTCAGCTTCACTAACTTAGTAGCGGTAGTAGAATAGCAATAATAATAAGATATGTAGTAGTGTCTTTTAGTGTAGCAGTAGCAGCAACAGCGACAACAACAATAGCAGTAACGGCATTAGCAGCAGTCATAACAGTAACAACAATAATAACTGCATTAAGAATTGTAGGTGAACTTCAGCATACCACTCTTATAAAGCATTCTGGAGAAATCTCACAATCTGGAACTGTTAGATATATATGTTTGTAAATATAACATATAATATAGTATAATATTTCTTCTAAATTACCTACCCTATATTGTTTTCACCTTTAGCTGGTAGAAATTATTTTAATAACATCATGTTTAAATGGCATCCGTTGATACTCTTTAAACGTGGACATGAAATAACTAATAACACTAAGAATAATTGCTTTGGCTTAGGTATATAAATGGGTTTTATGTTTGGCCTCTGTATGTTGCATGAGATCATGGCTATACTCATGGGAAGGCTTGCTTTACTCTATGTTGGTAGAGATCGGTGAGGCAAGTCTGGAGTATCTTCACCAGGGCACAGATCTGGTCAAGATTGTATGGAAAACAAATAGTTGTCTATGCAGCAGGTTTCCCATCGTCACGTTACCAATGTTGTCCAAGAGAGAAGCAAGGACCGATACAATTTCACACCTGTGTGGTCACTAGAAATAAGATAATATTGGACTACTTTAGGGACTTCAGCGTCTGATATGTAAACGCTTATATCAACGCCGCTATTTGTTTGATACCAGTATCTTTTTAACTGCCCCGGAAAAGTGAAAGGCGGGTTTTGAACCTTGGCAGGTTTTGAACCTTGGCGGGTTTTGAACACAGAAATTAACTGGAACAAATACCGCACGGAATTCGGTTCGACGTCCTATGATACTGCCATCAACCGCTCTTTGTGTTTACATCAGCAAACATATACATCATATGTAAATTTGAACGCAACAATTTTAGACGGAAAAGAAGAACAATTCACAAACAAGATTTGAATTAGCTTTGTCAGATTCATTCCCCCTTAACAAATTAAATACAGCTATTTAATTATTCATCAGTCACTTAGTCCTAAAAGGACAAGCTATTATAGTAATGTCCAATATAATGAGGCGTCTGGCCATGGTTTAATAATTATAATGAGAAATGGCCCTATAAATATAATCAATAATTCATTAAGATTTTAATAATAATATTGCTTTCTTATTCTGATACTATGTCAGCAAATTTGAGGGAAGGGCAAAGTTGGTAAAATCAACCCCCAGTATTTGACGGGTACTTTATGTTATCTGCTCCGGATGAATGAAATGCAAAATTGATCTCGGCAGGATTTGAACGCAGAATGTCAAAAACCGGAACAACTACCGCAATGGCATTTTATTTAACACTCTACCAATTCTGTTAATCTACAACTCTTTATGAAAACAAGTAGCACAGCATCATCGGTAAAATCTGAATCGGTTTCATGTATGGGTGAATAATGTTTATACGTGTTTGGAGTAACTATATATTGTATTCACTAATAGTCAAAGTATATGATTGATGACAAAGATACAAAGGAAGGACACTAAAGTATCATATTGAAGAATTCGTGCAATTGCATCAATCGACTCTGTTTCACCTTTAGAGCAATCCACCCATACATTAAACCGATACAGATTTTGCAGATGACTTTTACTGCTTGCTTGTTCTTTACACGAGGGACAGGATCTTTTAATCTGCATTATGACAGCACCAAAGTGCAAAGGGTTAAACCTAAATGATACAATTCCCACTCAAAAAAGAAAAAAGTTCATTCATCTCTGTCATAAAAAGATCAACGTTACAAGTTAAAGTATGTATCTTTGAATACGTTCATTTATATGTCCCGCGACGTATAAATATAATATACTACCTTTTATGTTGAAGATTTCAAGAGTATTCTTTGATTTTATTTATTTCATATAAAGTCAAAGGATCGACTACATTTGGAATCATTGCGCACTCTCAGAGATAAAATATCCCACTTAGATAAATTAGAATTGTATTACCCAGGATCATATACGTCTAACCACTTTAGAGCTCTTATTTTTCAATATAGAAATTTATATTCATCCAGTAGAGCCATACTGAAAGTATGTTTTTATTTGGTTTTCTAGGATAGACATTTTTCGTTCACATATAAATTCACTATGTCGTTCCTTTGTTAGTTCCTGGTCGATGTAAAAAGTGCTATGTATTGCGTGGTTAAGCGAGAAAACTGTCTTTAGTTTAACAGCGGCTGGCAAGAGGATTAGGGACCGAAACATCTGGACATCCAGCAACATAAAATGAAGGAAATATACCATATTTTCTTTAGGTTGTATATTTGAAACCAATCCTTTTCATTTGTTTTGTTCACAGGCATAAAATCACCACCGACTACTCAGTGGTGGAAGGTTCTGTAGGAGTATGGGATCGATGGACAGCTTCTTGTTGCCCCGAATGCACTAGTATTTGTGTTCGGATAAATGATGCTAACTCAAAACTATTCAGCATGAGTATCGGACTCCGCCAAGGGTGCGTAGTGTCACATCTGTTCATAATCTACAGGCGTAGCCGGGTTGGAAGTGGTGTCAAGATAGGTGGGTGTAGTATTGGTCTGCTGGAATTCACAGACGACATGGAATTACTTAACTAGTCAGAAGGTGATCTCTAAAATGCACATGATTGGTTTGATGCCGAGTGCCGTACGGTAGGAACGAAAATCATTGTTGCGAAGATTGAGACACACGTTATCCCAAGGAGATCTCCACAACGCGTTCTACGTGGGATTAGAGTTCCATTGAAGCAAGTGGAAAAGTTCAGGTATCTAGAGGCCGTGTTCACAAGTGATGGAATAAGTGCCAGGTCTGACAGGACTCGCTGGAAGGCGTGTTTCAGGATTCAGTCCTCATCCACACCTGTTATCAAGACCGCGTCTGGGATTCTCCTCTCTCTAGAGAGTGTCATAAACCCGATCACAACAGCATACTTTGGTGTATACGAGGTGAATCTGGGAACGGTGGCTAATCTCTCAAAAGGGCAGTTAAATAGCTCAAATGTGGCAAAGCCGCCAGGGAAGATGAAATCCGACTCGAAATGTTAAAAGCCTTAAATAGAGAAGGTATTCTCTGGCTGACTCGTGTGTGCCGGGTGGGCTGGATCTCTGGAAAGGCACCTAAGCCATGGCAATCGGCAGTGATAATCCCAATTTTCAAAAAGGGAGACAAGAGATATTGTTATAATTACAGAGTGATATCCTTGTTAAGCCTCCCTGGTAAATTCTATGCTAAGTGTCTGGCAAAGAGATGCAGGGAGATTTCGAGTCCAAGCTAGCTGATGAACAGTGCGGATTTCACCCCGGACTCAGCTCAGCCAACCAAATATTCACACTGCGGCAGGTCTTCGAGAAATCGTGGGCCTATTGCCAAGAGATCTATTCTTGTTTTGTCGACCTTGAAATGGCATATGACTGCGTTGCTCGGGACCTGCTGAAGAAGGTTGTGCAGAAGTATAGGATCGATGGTTAGCTTTTTGTTGTCCTGATGTCTCTATACGAATGCCCGAGTATTTCTGTTCGGATAAATAGTGCTAAATCGAAACCATTCGATGTTGGTGTCGGACTCCGCCAAGGGCATGTACAGTCACCTCTCCGGAACAGGATTGACATGCATAGCTGGGTTGGAAGTGGTATCGTGACTGGTGGGTGTAAAATCAGTCGACTGGAATTTGCAGACGAAATGGTGTTACTTAACACGACAGATGATCTTCGACTTGCACTCAATAGGTTTGATGCTGAGAGTTGCATGACTGGCATTGAAAATCAGTGCTGCTAAAACAGAGACACATATCCACTCATGGAGGCCGTGCAGTCCACGCTATATGTGAACAGAGTTCCATTGAAACCAGCAGAGAAGTTCAATTATCTCGGAGCCGTATTAACGAGTGAGTGGAAGACAGGAAGCTTGATTAAGTGCAGTAATGCGCCTGTTTCAGCATTCAGTAATCAGAAGGGAGGTAGGCGAAAAAGCCAAACTCGGTATCCTTAATTTGGTATTCGTACCAACCCTTATCTATGGTCATGAATCTTAGGTAATGCCCGAAAGAATACGATTGCGAATACCCCGAAATGAGGTTTCTCCGAAGTTTCTGTGGAGTAATGTTATACGATAGAGTACGTAGCTCGGAAATCATAGAGTCACTTCAGGTAAAGCCGCTACTTCTCCGAATTGAGAGATCACAGCTCCGATATTATGGGTATGTGGTTAGTATGTTTCAGGAAAGAATCGCTGGACAGATTTTACGGGCAAAACCAACCGGCAGGAGATCCAGGGGTAGACTCCGAGCAAGATGGTTGGATAACATCCATGAGCTTGGCTGGTCTCATTTGCGATCCAGCCGAATTATTTGGACACGGTTGCTTCTGATAGAACCCACTGGAAGGAGTGTCTGAGGAGTCTGCTCCCACGGTCCACTCAGGAATAACTGGGCGAAGAAGAGGAAGATCTTCAGGAACATTTCACAGTTGATTGGCTCAAAGTCCATATATACTCAGAATCTGCTTTAGTATCGAATATTAATGTTGGTACCACGTCCGGTAAACCACGAGATTATTGAATAACTTAAACTATATACACCCACACGCGCATACAGATACACACACACACACACACACACACACACACACACACACACACACACACACACACACACACATATATAGTTAGGATGGTGGAGTGTACGCATTATAAGGATTTTCTGTCCTAAGTTTGAGCTCTTACCGTTTCGACAGCAAGTGACTTACTTATTTGCTCTCGAAATGGTAAGAGCTCAACCTTAGGGCAGTAAAATCCTTATAAATATAGAATTTTGAAATAGAAAAGTGGCAGAGGCTTGGGAGTTTCAATTTGCCCGCTCCATATGCAGAGATACATACATACACAGGCATAGACAGACAAACAGGCACACACACACACACACACACACACACACACACACACACACACACACACACACACACACACACACACACACACACACACTGACACACACACATATATAGGGATTAAAATCAGTATTAAACTAGATAGACTATTAAATCAAGTGAGTACTGGATACTTGGGATAGGAGAGTGTGACTATGTTAGAAAGGCTTGACGACGTAGCTCTTGCCGTTTCGAAATAGCAAGAGCTCAGCTGTTGGTCTCAGACTCTTTCTAATATATATATATATATATATATATATATATATATATATATATATATATATATGTAAATATGATAATAATGGAGCTGCGGCGCTGCAAATGGGTTACATATGAAAAAGTTTGTCCTCATCAGTGGCCATCCAACCGTCGTAGGCATTTCGTCGCATTAAAGGCCATATACCTCAGGTTGGTGCGAGCAACGGCTAAAAAAAAGTCGTTGGGACACGTAAATAAAGGGGACGCTAGGGTAAACAAACAAAATGGTTTAAGCAGCAGAAAGTGATGAAGAAGAAAACAAGTCCCAGATTTCTATGAATATATATATATATATATATATATATATATAGAGAGAGAGAGAGAGAGTCCGGAGTGTTGAAACCAAGGATACCACTAATCATGGGAGTAATTAATGCATAGGGGGATACAGCGTGGCTATAGAGATAGGTAAGGATTTTACCTCTCTCTCTCTCTTTCATTCTCTCTCTCCCTCTTCTCTTTCTCTTTCTTTCTCTTTCTCTCTCTCTCTCTATATATATATGTCTATATGCATACATAAATATATGTATAAATAAATAAATAAATAAATACACACACACACGCACACACATATATATAAATACACACACACACACACACACACACACACACACACATATATATATATACACACACACACAGTCACACACACATATACATATATATATATAATTTTATATATATACACACACACGCACATAGACACACACACGCACACATATACATATATAAAGCGATTCTTTCAGCTTTCTACGATCGGAGTTCAAATACATCCGAGATTAATGTTGGTTTCCAGGTTTTTTCCGGATCGGTTAAATAAATACCAGTCGAAGTCAATGACTGGTGTAACGTTTAGTGCACTGGACGAGATGCCTCACATTGCGTGATTGTTCACAAAATGATAAATTATATATATTCTGAAGAAACCAATGGTGGTCTTTTTCGATGAAAATGACTTAGTATAATTCGTAGATTTGGATAATTTAGTAGTGACTCGTGAGTCTTGATGTTTCGAATAAGGTTCTTCATTGGAGAGTGAACATTTGCTTAAAAATTTTGTAGCAGTGCTTTGAATATATATGTTTCAGGAAGGGAATACGAGAGAAGGGGTATTGATATTTGCCAGTGGCTAAAACGATGAAGTGAAGTGTGGGGAGAAGAATAGTGATAAGTTAAATACACTAAATTAAATTGTAGACGAGGAATGATGGTGGCTAAAAGATGAAACGGACATAGGAGTTTTTTGAGTATATAAACATATGCATAAATGTATGTATCAACATAGACGAAGACTTTCATAAAAAAGAGAGAAAGGGTAATGCATAAATGCTGGGAGGAAATGTGTGTCAGTATGCACACAAGTATAATTACGGTAACGTTGAGAATGTGCGTAGGATGAAAACATAGTGCGAAAAAGTGTAGCTGGGCAAAAAGTGTGTTAATGGGTGGTTAGCAGTACAAAGGGTAATAAAAAGATGTATTTTCACGGAGGAGGAAAGATGATGTGTCAATGCATGAGTGGGAATTCGTCTCAATATGAGTATACAAATATCAATACAAACACTCACAAAAGTGCGGAGGTAGGAGGAACGAGAAATTATAAAACGGAGAATTGTTTATTTAAGCTTGAAAAAGCCATATGAAGCGAACAAATATATCGTTACTTCTTATATGAAAAAATTTGTAAATGATATACACAGAGTCTCCATTTATTGCGCGGAGGTCAGTAGATTGAACTGAAATGGTGAGACACGTGTTTGCAATGAGTATTGTGGTGAATATGACAGATATTTGCGGAAGCAGACCTCTAAAAAGCGTCCCATTTCATCTATATCTCAGACATGTCAACTCTCCCCGTCTGACGGGAAGATCTCCCACCTACTTTGGGGTGTGAAAATGGGTATAGCTTTCAATATGTAACATCTCCCCATTTTGTTTCATTTCTTCCCGTTTTGGGGCACTTTTTTTCATTGCCCTACCCGTCTGGGTTTTTAGATGTTGGCAGGTCTGACATCTAACGCATTACAAAGTTTGCATGCTATTAAATAAATGAGACTGGTAAAGTGCAGCTAAAATGAAATGCATCGTAGTGCTGTGAATTTGGTGCGGTTATTGACACAAGACCATCTGAAACTCTAGCACTCTCATAAATTATCAAAGTTATTAAAATGTAATTTTAAATACCATGAATGATATTCAGCATAGACGTACTGTCAATATATTTAAGGAATGAATAAGAGAAGCCTTTCAGTATATAAATTGCCAATTTATCTAAACATGAAAAATATAAAGCTAATATATTTTTGAAATTATTACGCTTCATTCAAAGTTGTATATTTGAAAAAAAAAAACCAACAACATATTCCTACCATATAATATATATATATATATATATATATAGACAAAATATATATATATATATTTCGTTTTTGAAAACGTGTGTTGAAACCGATATTGTTGTACTTTGGGAGGGTCATGTTGCCTATAAGAAACACACGCAACATGACCCTCCCAAAGTATAACAATATATATATATATATATATATATATATATATATATATATATATATATATATATATATATATGTGTGTGTGTATGTGTGTGAAAGTAGGTGGTGATTAACCTTAGTCAAGATGGCCTATGATCATGAGTATTCTATTATAGACATATTTTACCTTATACTACACTATATATACAATTGTCCATCTTTTTTCTAGGAGATCGGACAATCATGTACAGGCACCTTCATTGGCTCGAATATATTACATAGACTATTTAATATATTACATAGACTATTTAAAACATTGAATTATTTAGTTTCGGTGTACCAGCGTTCGAGTTCACATCCTATTGAGATTAGCTTTTATTTAATTTCAATAATATAATTAGTTTAATGGTTTAACAACAAGTGACTCTGCATGTGAGGTGGAAAATCAATATTTGAATGCGACCACTGTTTAAAATGATCGAAATTTATGATTTAGAGAAGAAATAAATGATTCGTAAAAGATGTACACTTTATATAATTAACATTTTTAAGGGTTATTTTCTTAATGCCATCTATTGTTTCATTTAGTATGCCAGCGATGATATGTCATTGACAATATTCCAAAAAGCTAATACTTGCATATAATTATTTTGAATAGCTTACTTCCTGATGTCTCAATTCTTCTGTCTCTGCTATTTTTGATTTAGTAGAAATATTATTTAGATATTTCTTATTAGTTATATATTCAGTACCAGTGATAATCTCTTGTAGATTCTTTTTTCTTCTCTTCCTCATTGCATGCATATATGTACGAGGTATATTATGTATGTATGCATGTATGTATGTGTGTATGTATGTGTGTATGCATGTATGTATGTGTGTATGCATGTATGTATGTGTGTATGCATGTATGTATGTATATATGAAGTGCAAAGTCTTTCCTCACTTTAAAATAAAATCTTCACGCACAGGCATTGCACGATAGAATTAATTAATCTTTTCTACTTTTGGCACAAGGCCAGCAATTATCCAGTGTATTACTGGTACTTTAATTTATCGACCCCGTAAGGATGAAAGGCAAAGTTAACCTCGGCGGGATTTGAAATCAGAATGGCAAGGGCCGTAACTCTATGCGTCAAAGCATGGAGTCCGACTCTCTACCGATACTGCCAATCCACCGCCCTACCGCACGATAGAATTAATTAATAATTATTAATAATGCTATATCGTGCAATGGCCATACTTGATAACGAAGGGGCAGCCATCATGTATATATGTATGTATGTATATATGTCAGGTCACCAGTTGGTGCTACTGGTAACATGTATCCCAGTACAACCTGTCTCATGGTCGGGTCGTTGGCGACTAAACTGGCAACCCCACCAAGGTTTCTTGGTGAGGAGGGTGACTTTGGACAACCTGCAGGACTAAAAACAAAACCTGTCAAAGGGCAAAGGAGCTCTTAAGAGTCAATGGCCATCCAAAATCACCGGGAGAGATGACCCCTTAACCTTTGTCAAGGCAGAATTCTAGGAGAAGGAAAACTCTGATATAACACCTGCAACCCTGATGGTATCCAATGATGTTGACTTGTTCTTCTTTTTGGTAAATATCATCTTGGTTAAGAGAGTGGGACTGGCTTTGTGCAGTGCCTTTGTTCACTATAAAAGCTTCACGGCACAGGCATTGCTTTGTATCTGGAGATCTCTCTGCACTTGTCGTCACATGGTACCATGGGCCCAGCACTATGTGTCAATAATTGTCACAAGTGTAGTGTTTGTACTAGAGTTTTCAAGTCGCTGGCTGGACTAAAAAGTCACACTCGTTCAGCCCATCGGTAGGGGTTCTCCTACATGGATATAAAGTAGTGGCCGTACTCGAAAACGAGTTGGCAGCCACCATGTATGTATGTATGTTTTTCCGGACATTACTAGAGTTTTAGAATTCATTTTGTAGCAAGATTGTAAGGAAATATTTTAAAACATGTATGTATTTTGTTCTCTTTGTCAACGTTAGCAATATCAACTACCCTTTAACGTTTAAGATCTGGCAGATTTTTTAATGCCACAGATAGTGTGCTTATCTGTAGCATATATATTATGAAGCTATACTCTTTTTACCAGAATACAAGTTTAGCTCTACTTTGATGCAAGCGTGTTGGTACATATACCGTTGGTCCATTTATTATGGATATAAAAATGCGTGTATTTCTGATGCTGGATTTATATACTCTTCATTAATGGTTCATTGATGTCTTCTAACTCCTCGATTCCTTTTGAACATATTGGTGGCAGCTGACTTCCAGAACAAAGCTGTTTTTATTTTCTAATCGCAAACAACTCTATCAGGTCGGTTGATGTTAGTTCTCCTAGATTCCACTAATATTGTTTTATTCATCTGTCTCAGTAAATTTATCTTCTTTTGCTATTAATGTTTTCCTTCTCAGTCTATTCCAATTTTCTCTGGCTACCACATCATTCCTCATGGGAAGTTAATATGCAGAAGACATTATATCACAGTTGTCAATGATATGGCTAATGGAATCGGTTTGGGCTTCATCTATTCTACATTTGTTTTAGCTGGCGCTTCTTATCATTTGTGTAGAAAGTACTAAGAGGGTATATCTTGTTTTTGTCTTACATATAGGCAATTTTCAAGGTGTGGTGTTATAAACCTGTCGGCAGTCTGTACTAGATTTTTAGTGTGGTTTATTCTCTTTATGGGATGTGTTTTCATTAGTATGCATGTGAAACCTTCTCAATAAACTGGTTTATATTTTGATTGTGCTGTATTGTTAAAGTGAGTTCTTATTAACTTTCATTTCAAGTCTCTTCCCAAGAATATTTGCTCTTCTAACGATGTTTTATTTTCGTGCTCAAAAATATGAATGAATAAGCTGTTTATCTCTTATCTTCTGTTGGAGCTTTCGCTTCATGTTACTATCTAAGTCTAGTATTGTTAACACATATTTAATGTTCCGGCCAACTTCTTTGCAAAGTGAATATGATTTCTACATCACTATGATGTTATATTTTCCAGTAACACTGAGCAGCTTGCTTCTGAATTCTTATTTTCACTTCGTTGAGTACTTGAAGTACTGAAGGTCAAATGTAGGTATCGGAATAAGTACTCGAAAGGTGTTTTAAGTGATATGTTTGTTATTTTCAGTAGATTTTGCTCTTTTTCATTAATGAATCAACCATACCTGACATTCTCATTCTATTGAATATACTTGTAGTTTTCGCTCGAATGTAAAGGCTGTATGTTACTCCATTTCTGTTTATTTTTATGAGAAGGGTACGAGTTTATTGGCTTACCACAAAAATATGTATATTCCATATCTGTGGTCTATTGGATAATGGAATACAAGTCTTAGTTAGGTGCTGAATAGCATCTACCAGTGATTGTGGGATTTTCAGTAATTGTAATGCTTACAATCTAGATATATACTATGCTACCAAATGCTTTCTGAGAGTTCAGCAAATATACAGCAAAGTTCTTTATTGGTTGTTTTTTGCTGTATGACGTTGTTGATTAGCAACTGCACTATACAACCTAATACTTTCTTTTCCGTCTATCTTCCTCACATGATAATACTACTGTTGGCAGTACAATTATCATGTGAAACACTTTGGGGCACACAGTTTATATTTTATACAAGATATTCTGACAGGGTGGGACATTTTAGTTTGAGTGGTTTTGCTATTTTGGGGAATGAGAATAATAATGAAACGTGACAGCCACCTGGAAATATCCAACACAACTATGATGCTCTTTCCTTAAAGTGTTATTAAAACTCGGAGATAAAAGTAGAGAGTCTTGTTATAAGACCTGGGTCTGGGGATTGTCTGTTCGTTATTTTGTTTAGGATTGTTTCATTGTTTACTTTCAAAATATTTGCAATAACTCTCTTCTAGTTCTTCTGTCCACACAGCTTGTTTATTAAACTCATCATATCTTCTCCATATACACTTCTAGCAGTTTTCAAATTGTTCCTTTAGTGGGGATGCCTTTTACAGAGTTTATACAAAGACACGAGCAATGGACAAATTCTTTCCGAGTTATGCACTAAATGCATTTGTATTTGAATGTACATACTTAATTAGCATGCTGCTCGTGGAGAGTGTGTCTGAAGTGAGGCTTGTATTATTCCTGTATGTATGCTTTATTGACGCAGCAACGGTTTCCAAAGTCCTGTGGCAAAAAACACTTTTGGCGCCGCCACCTAATTAGCAAGCATGATAAGCCAGGGGGGACTTTAGAGCTCCTTCACACCTGCGCCCGAGGGAAACTGTCCCGTCTTTCCACACACTTGCAATATCTCTGTTCGGATAGTTATGTAAGTGAGTAAGTAAGTAAGTATGTACGTACGTACGTATGTATGTATGCATGTATGTATGTATGGATGTATGTATGTATGCATGTATGTATGTATGGATGTATGTATGCATGTATGTATGTATGTATGTATGTATGTATGTATGTATGTATGCATGTATGTATGTATGTATGCATGTATGTATGTATGTATGTATGTATGTATGCATGTATGTATGTATGTATGGATGGATGGATGGATGCATCTGTTTCTTTATCAATCTTTTCTTTCTCTTCTACTACTACTACTACTACTTTCTACTACTACTACTACTTACTACTACTACTACTACTACTACTACTACTACTACTACTACTACTTTCTACTACTACTACTACTACTACTACTACTACTACTACTACTACTACTACTACTACTACTACTACTACTTTCTTCTTCTACTACTATTCTTACTCCTACTTTCTACTACTACTACTACTACTACTACTACTACCACCCCCATCCTCCTCCTCCTCCTCCCCTCTCCTCCTCCACCTCGTCGTTATTGTACTCATATATTATCAGATAAATTGCTCTGTTAGATGGACTTTAACGATAAAGATATTTCTGTGTGGAGTTTTATCTTAATCGACATTATAAGGGTGTTATCTAATCAAATCTAATTTTATCAACTTTTTTTTGTTATTTTATTTTATCAAAGAAATCTGCTCCTCTGGATATTTAAACACTGCTGCGCGTCTTGCGTTTTTACATCCTGAAATTCGAGGTTCTTGATCGAATTTCAGTTTCAACTATGAAGATAGAAGGAGTAAATTACATATTACATCAAAATATGTAGATCTTCAAACATGAAGGGAAGGAGCTCTAAGTGTGCACGCATGCTGAATACAAGTAGAAACTCAAATATTCTCGTACATGTTCAAGAAAACGTAATATGGCCATACGAAATTGTATGGATCTTCGTCGGTTCTGAAGATGAGTGTCCTAGTTCTTCGCTCTAAGAAACATCCTGTTCATCCAAGTGACCGGCCATTCCATAGACACGTATTCATTTAATGTTGAAGATTCGACGTAACACGATGTGAGACAAGGCTGGCTGTTTGAATTATAGGTACAATCCACCAAATGGTCTTTCAACCAGTTTATATCAACCCAGTTTCTTTCACAAGGCTTGGGCTGATCCGGGGCTATGGTAAATGTCACTTAACCAAGATTGCAAAGCAAACTTCGTCACTATTCGGCTGTTTCGTCCACATGACCATATATGTATTTACCCAAATATACGCAGAATGGATTCTACCGAAGGGAGGGAACTGACGTTGTATTGTTGAAATAAACAATCGGATAATGTGCGGATATTTCTATGTAGTATAGTGTCTCTATAGGTTGGTAAATTGGTAGAGATTTTAGAACATCGGATAGAATGCTTTGCAGTAGTAGTTCCGTCTCTCTGTATTCTGTGTTCAAATCCCACCTAGGTCAACTTTCCTTTCATCCTTTAGAGGTCAGTACAAAAGTATCAGTCCAGTACTGGGGTAGATTCTTTCTCCATATCTCTTCCCTCTCCTCTCAATCTCTCTCTCTCTCGACTGTGTTCAGACACGGAAAGGGGATAGGCTCTGACAAATTCAAAATGCACGCACACACACATACACACCTACATACATGCATAGATTCATACATACATACGTATGTAGAGTGTCTCGAGACTAAATATTTCAAGCTATTTGGCTTGATGTCAAATGAATAAATTTGACCGTGCGTCAGTCAATTTACATTACCAATCGTTTCTCATCTCTAACCTTTCTCGTATTCTCTTTTAGACACACACACACACACACACACACACACACACACACACACACACACACACACACACACACACACACACACACACACACACACACACACACACACACACACGTGCACACACACACGCACACACACACACACACTCACGTGCACACACACATACACACACACACACACACACACACACACACACATAAACACTCACATATATAAAAAATAAGCGTGCACCCACATATAAACATATTTGGTAACTAGGCAGACACACATGAACCGCACAACGTACATCCTACATCGTTTAATAGAGTCATTTATTGAGTGCCAGAGTTCTGCAACTAATCAGAAATTTGCTCAAGCTTAGGGTAATATTTACCTCAGAATGTGCACAGGTGAGTGGCTAGTGGTTAGAGCATTGGATTTATGGTGATGAAGCTGGAGTTCGATTCCTGGATTTTAATAAATTATACGAGCGCACGCATATACGCATATCCATTATATATATATATATATATATATATATATATATATATATATATATATATAGGAACAAGTAAGACCCCGACGGCTGAGCTCAGAATTAGCCGTCGAAACGGCTTGAGCTCAGCCGTCGGGGTCTTACTTGTTCCTATTACCCACTCTACTACCCTAAGTATTGAGTACTTTGGTGCGTTATGGTCCACCTGGTTCCTTACCACATTTCCTTCGTTATATATATATATATAAATATTCAAACTTAGTGGCCATATACTCATCATTCAACGGTTAGTCATTCTAGGCCTGTCTTTTATAGGTGGCCTTATTTACAGTATTATTCAAGCACCATGTCACCTTTCGTCTGGCTGGTACCGTCTCTCTTTGTTTGCTCTTCACTGAACCTTTGTTTTGCAACGATCTCTTCCATCTCCACACATTCCCTCTTCCACTATCTTATGTCTCTCCGTCCGTCTGAAATCATTAATCACTAATCTAATAGTAGAATCCTCCCCAGAAAAATGACTTTGTATTCACAATCATCTGTCTATCCTATCTCTTAATGAGTATGTAGAAGATCGAGTTATTGATTGGGTTCCTGAAGTTAGTGTTGACGATGGTTAGGTAGTTTGAATCACAGGTCTCTTAAAACTTTGTTTCCTCTTCATTCGTTGAACCATATCCATAGCTACAATGTACTATATCATGGTGCTGCCCAGTTAAAGTCACCAGCCACTATAATGAAGCCGCTGTCCTTCATTATGGAGGTGGCCTGCAACTGTACGTAATAGAAACTGTCCTTTTGCTCAGTGGTCAGTCTGGATTGTGGCATGTAAGCAAAAATAAGAGTTGCAGTTTTGTTACCCACGACTAGTTAAAACTTAATTATTTCATTGCATACTTTCACTACTTAAACTACTTCATCCATTTCTGTGTCAACAGTCTGCCCATTTCATCTAACATTTCATTGTTTCTCACCCAGAAGAACTCGTACTTCTGTTCTTTGCCTATGTAAAATCTGGCTGAAAATGCCCTCTTTTGCACACAGGACACATCTCAACTCCGTCCTCTTTGTATCTCTCTAGCTTTCTCTCCACTCTCTCTCTCCATATATATATATATATATATATACATAGGTGTGTGTTTATATATGTAAACACACAGATATGTATATACATATAGTGTATATCTATAAAGATAAATATATATACAATGGGCTTAAAAATCGATTTCTTTTGATTGGAAACAAGTTAAAATTTTGTATAGAAAGTTGTAAAAATGTATTAAGCCACAATCTCTTGCAGTGATTTTATCGACTACAGAGAAATTGAATACAAAGCGGATTCTAACAAAAAACAAAAAAGCCAGAGAAGGCACCCTACCATTTTTCTATTATCATCCAACAGAACGTTTTCAAAAGTAAAACGAATTTTACATTCGAAATGGCCTGTTGTATGAATCAGATAACTTTGAATAAAACACGCATATGTGGGCATTTGTACAAATGCATAGACATATACTATACATGTGAAAATTCGACACACAGATATATTTATAACTATTTGAAAGGTTCCTAAAAACTGATGCTTAATTCTGATTTCATAGCGTAAAGCGTTATATCAACGCTTGATTAATTCCCCTGAATTGGTTGCATAGAAATCGCAGATTACTTTTACTAATATCTGGTACCTAAATCTACTTGTCTCAGTTCACCTACCTAAGAATAAAGTGTGTTGCTGATGACACAATGAAAAGCAATCTATGATTTTAAAATCATATTTCCGTCTGTACATTTTGAACTACTATTTGCCAAAGTAAACCATAAGTGGCGTTAGGATTTTACTATTTCACTAATAATACAATATCTCATTTCGATATACACATATATATGCATACAAACAGTCTTCATATAAACACACACGCACATACACACGCACACTCACACACACATATACATACTAGATATTAGATGCTTCAAATGTATAATGTTTCTCTTTAAACTTCGTTTGAAGAAAAAAATTGTGCTTTTGTCGCATTCGGTTTTAGAAAAAATAGTTGAAATAAATAAATCAACGCCTACCTACATTACATGTTTACGTGTTAGACTAACAATAACAATGGTTTCTAATTTAAGCACAAGGCTAGCAATTTGAAAGGAGGGGAAAATATATAAAATCGTCTTCAGTATTTGACTAGTACATTATTTGAGCAACCCTGATAGGATGAAAAGAAAAGTCGACCTTGGCGAGATTTGAATCAATAATAATAGTAATGGTTTTTAATTTGGCACAAGGTCAGAAACTTTGAGAGAGGAAACCCTTGGTAATATATATATATATATATATATATATATATATATATATATATATAGACACACGCATATTATAGGTGATTCGGTGATTTACTAGTGATAGTACCAATATGAGCACTCGATACAGAATTAGAGTGCATGTAGTAAGAAAAAAAACAATGAAATTTAATTAACATGTTTTTATTGATTATCGACCTGTTATGTACGTTTCACAGGTAATTGGATCAAGGTCAGCCATGGAAGCTATGGACCGACAGCATCGATCAACTCGTCAGACTTGGTGATTCAATATACTCTGTTTTTTCTTTGTTGAATCACAATGTCTGACGAGCAGATGGATGCTGGAATCTGGCCCATAGATTCCATAAGTGACCTTGAGCAAAGCATTTATGAAACGTACGTAACAGGTCTATAATCAAAATAAACATGCAAACGATAGGGATGTCAACATGAATGAACCTGTTATTTTTATCTAAACACTTTTTTTCCAATTCCACCCCACCCGTCCCTTCAATCTATCTTATTCTTCCGATGAAGGACTAGCATCCGAAACGTTAAGACCATCTTCCTGCTATTTCAAACATTAACCTAATATATTCCTTCCAGATACTGTACCCATTGTGTTGTTATTTCTGTTTACCTTTTACACACACACACGCACACACACACGCACACACACACGCACACACACACGCACACACACACACACACACACACACACACACACACACACACACACACACACACACACACACACACACACACACACACACACACGCACACACACACACACACACACACACACACACACACACACACACACACACATACACACACACACACACACACACACACACACACACATATATATTTATATAGGAAAATAGGGAGAAAAAGACGATTATTATGAAGAAAATTATATTTTTTTCCCTTTTATTTTTTTCTCTTTTTTTCTGGGTTAGAAAATGTTTAAAACAAAATATTTTACTTTGTGTGAAGTATTAAGGTATTAGTTAATTTATTAATTAATTAACAATGGCATTTATTTATTTATTTATATATTTAATAATTGTATATTACCGGTTTCAGCATTTTATGCATTATCAAAGGGGGGAATTTGTATTGGTGTAAAATGTTGGTGATGTTGAACATCCCGCCTCCCAACAACACTTAATAATGAACATACCCCACTAGTAACCTTTGATGTCATCAATCTATATTCCAATATCCCACACAACCTAGGTATAGAGGCAATACAATTCTGGCTTGACAATTTCTCTAGCGAACTTCCACAGCGCATCACTAAAGAATTTGTGTTGGAGGGACTCAAATTCATCTTGGAAAACAACTTCTTCGAATTCGATGCAAAATACTACAGACAGAAATCTGAAACTGCCATGGGCACGAAAGTAGCCCCCCTCATACGCCAATCTTGTCATGGGATATTTGGAAACCACTCTCTACCGCAAAGTTCTAGACAAATACGGTAACCACTTCTAACTACACATAGAAAAAAACTGGAAGAGATATCTGGACGACTTCTTCATCCTCTAGCATGAAAGTATAGAATGACTGATTGAGTTTACAACCCTTCTAAATGGACTCAACACAAACTTACAATTTACAATGGATTACAACTCCTTTTTCTCGACATCCTCATCAAGAAAACAAACAACAAAATAGAAACAGACATATACTACAAACCCACAGACTCCAAACAATATCTTCCATTCAACTCATGCCACCCTCGCCATACCAAAATAACAATTCCTTATAACCTAGCCAGAAGGATCTGCACAATAGTTTCAGATAAATACACTTGCTACACACGACTAGAAGAATTAACAAACACACTTATCAGCAGAAACTACTCACCATCCCTAATCAACAATGAATTCCAACGTGCCCTAAAACTCAACATCCAGGAACTCAGACACCCCAAACCCAGGAATGAACCGCAACAGAAAACTCTACCATACATCTCCACACACAACCCCCTCAACAATGAGGCATTCGACACCATCCTCCAGAACATTCCTTTACTAAAAAGAGACCCAAGAATGAACAAAATCCTCCAAACACACATCATAAAGAGCAAAAGACAACCTAAATCCATAAAAAACATCCTCACTCAAGCCAAAATCCAACCAACCCTCACAATTTTCCCTACAGTAAAAAAATGCGGAAGCCCAACTGTGGCATATGTATAAATCTAATAGAAGATTCAACATTCCATTTTAAACAAGGACAACATTTCACAGTTAAACACAACTTTACATGTGCATCTGAAAACCTAATCTATGTTTTGACCTGCTCAGTTTGTCAAGAGCACTACATAGGACAGACAAAAACAGCCTCCGACAACGTCCATAGATCACAAATCAAAATACAAGAATACAGAAAATTGCTTTTAGTGAACATATCGCCAATTGTACACCTAACAAACACCCAAACTTTAAAATTTTCCCCATTTACAAATTCATAGACAACGCTTCTTTCATCCATCGTACCAATAAGGAAACGTACTTCTTTAACAAATTCCAACCTCTACTTAATGGACTAAACTTCGGACTAAACAAAAACTGGAACGAACAATGAACCAAAACCAAATGCCTATGTTATCTAAAGAGTTACATCCCTTACACCCAACCTAATCCTTTTACTTATATAAATGAATTACCCTGTCTCATTTCTCTCTCCCCTACCTGACCCTGCATATTAACTCCGCCTGCATATTAACTCTCTAAAAAGGGAAATCATATCAAACCCCAGACTCCCATTTGCCTCCATCATGGATCAACTAAGCACTCTTGCACATTTTGAACTGCTTATTAACACATTTCGAACTGCTTATCTTCAAGAACTATGCCTGTAAATAATATCATTTTTTCTTTCCCATTACCTTATCATGTTCCACATTAACCCCTTTTTTTTCGTTTTTCTTTTTACTTCAAAAACCTTGTTTGTAAATAACATTATTCTTCACGACACATGTTCAACATGTTCAACATCACCAACATTTTCCACCAATCAAATTCCCCCGATTGATAATGCATAAAATGGTGAAACCGGTAATAGACAACTATTAAATATATTAATAAATAAATAAATGCCTTTGTTAATTAATAAATAAATTAACTAATACCTTAACACTTCACACAAAGTAAAATATTTTGTTTTAAACATTTTCTAACCCAGAAAAAAGAGAAAAAAATAAAAGGGAAAAAATATATTTTTCTTCCTAATAATCGTCTTTTTCTACCTATTTTCATATATATATATATATATATATAAGGTAAGTATGTACGTTCAACAATCTGGCAGGAGGGTATACGTTGCTGACGATGGCTAATAAGCTTGAAACTAGTACAGCGTTCCTTTGTCAGTGTTGAACAAACGAGCAACGATGGTTGCTAGACACTACGGCTTAATACGGGATGTTTGTTTACAAACACACCGAGCATTATAATAAATGTTCGGTGAATCCATACGTACATATATATATGTATGCATGTATGTATATATATATACATACTACTGTACGTCTGTATACATATATGTATGTACGTGTACATACTTATATTTAAGTAACAGCCGTACTAAGAGTGGGAAATGAAATTTCGTTTCATTTTTCCGTTTATATATATATATCTCCATTATAAATATATATATATATATATATATATATATATATATATATATATATATATATATATATATATATATATATATATGTATATATATATATATGTATATATATGTATATATATATATATATATATATATACATATATATATATAATGTATATATATATATATATATATATATATATATATATATATATATATATATATACATTACATATATATATGTATATATCCATTATATACATTATATATATATATGTGTACATATATTATGGATATATATATATATTATGGATATATATATATATATATATAATGGATATATATATATATATATATATATATATATATATACATATATATATATATATATATATATATATATATATATATATATATATATATATATATGTAATGGATACATATAGATATATATATATGTGTGTGAGTTGATATATGTTTGTTTGCGTGTATGAACGATTTTAACTCTTTTTCTGTCTTTTAAAGGTATTCACTATTTTATAAGCTATTCTATAGCATCTACGCGTAAAGTATATTCATTATATTAACCACACACACATACTCACTTATATATATATACAGGGTGTCCCCCCAAAATGTATACATTCTTCAATGGCATTCTAATATATATATACAGGTTGTCCCTCAAAAATATCTATATATACTTATATATTAGAATGCCGTTGAAGAATGTATACATTATATAAATAAATATATATATATATATATATATATATATATATATATATATATATATATATATATATATATATAACGAAGGAAGTGTGGTAAGGAACCAGATGGACCATAACGCACCAAAGTACTCAATACTTAGGGTAGTAGAGTGGGTAATAGGAACAAGTATGACCCCGACGGCAGAGCTCAAGCCGTTTCGACGGCTAATTCTGGACAAATTAGCCGTCGAAACGTTCT